>ML793282.1:234255-244510 GCA_009831015.1 Picea engelmannii | reverse complement strand
CTGCATACCAACATGTGACACTTATACAAGTGAATGTGTAGCCTATTGTATGGTTTGTGCTTTGTATACTTGGTTGAGATTTGAAAGAGTGTTCTTGATGAGCCTTCCCAACTTCCTTCATAATTTGAAATATTTGTAGACCACTTTCTTTTCCATTGGGAAATAGGTTTAAACATGTTATTACTCAATGAATAAGGTTTACCAAGAGTAAGCAGGTGATCTGAAAATGATATTTAAATACTTGGTTGAGTTTTAAGCATGTGTTAAATTACTACTTAGGAATTAAGAAAAGAGAAAGATCTTAATGAAAGAATATTGCATCCATCATAAATGATGCATATTAGAAAGTAAAAAAAAGGAACAACAAACCATAACATCAAGCTTGATAACGGAGTTCGACACAAGTGTGCCTACATCTCCGGGCCTATCTCAGTGGGGAAGGCTTTTCTTATTAATACTCAATGCTGCAAAATTACATTAGAAGTATCTTAAAAGGATTACAAAATGTTCTGGTTGTGTTTTTCTCGACCTCAAGAATCCAACACAACTGACGACATTGAAAAATTTTGAGCGTAGCTCCTGAAAATGGCCTCCAAAGTTTGCTTCCTCAATGGCTTCCTTGCACAAAAATGGCTTGGACTTCAAGTTCTGAATTAATTCTCATGTTTTGAACTCCCAAAAATGCTTGGTTTATATAGGATTTTGGTTGGGGATCCTATCCCAACTTCCTCCCAAGATCTGGCCTCAAATCGGGCTCTAGATCCCCCAAAAATGGGCAAAATCCTCCAAAATCACTCTAAAATCAGCATAAAAAATCATATTATATAGTTAAAACCCCCACATTTGGTCAAATTTGGGTGCTAGACCCGCTTGCGTTGGGATCCTAGTCATATGGACTGCTTCCATATGTCCTTGGGTTCGGCACTAACCTTTGGCCCCCTAATCCTCTGGTCCATCCCTTTGATCTAGGTCGCATGGGATACCATGTGTTTGGGCTTAAGCTCCCTCACACCCTAACCATCCGGTCCAACTCCTGGTCTAGGGTCATGTGGTAGCCATATATCTAGGCGCCCTGGTCGATGGGTATCCCCCCACCAATTGAGCGCTACCCCAAAACATCCGCATGGAACCATAACAAAATGAAATTGTGTTGGTTAGGGGTTAAGTCCCAATGTGTAGTTCGGTCAGTCCGTCGGTGGTTGTGAAGACTCTAGCTAGGTGGAAGTTGGGTAGTCGAATCCTTTGGAGTGTAACAAATTTTTGACCTAGCCGTTATTGGCCAAATCTGGGGTTCCACATGGCTCCTTGTGACTGGGCCACGTGTCACCTCTGGATTGGCACGTACAATACAGTCAACGCAAAGGCATCTTCCCAGTCAACATGCATAGTCAGCCTGTACGCCACGTGTCGACCTGTCATCATGCCACAACATTGTCATTCATGCCACCTATCATGTTGTCGTTTGTTCCACATCACGTCCGTACATCCACGTGTCATACCTTGATCCTACCATGTGTTAGCATTTGTATGGTACCACATGTCAAAATCAGTATCGTGCCAACTCAACCTGCAAATGCCACAAATGAGTGACACATGTCACCTCCTCATGTTGCCACATGTCCATGTTGACATCATCATGATGTCATGCTAACATCACCTGACACGTCATTGTTGACATTAGCAGTACGACATGTTTGACTGTTGACTATTGACTTTGACTTTTTTTGCCTATTTGGGAAATCAATCAGAATGCCATAACTTTCACATATGGTGTCCATTTTCAAAAAACAAAATATGGAAGGAATCAACACGATGATCCCGATGCAATGATGTTAGTTTCTTTTGATTTTGAGAACTTTGATTTTTAGGCATTCCTGGATCCATTTGGATCATGCCTCCCCACTAAGACCTTTTGGTCCTTCAAAAGGATATTAACCAGTCATCAAGTGTGGGATAGGCCTCCCCACTTGTCCTTTGTCTTTAAACTCTGTCCTATGCACCTGTCGCATCATAATCAATTGAAAACAAACCATGACAATTGAAAGCATATTGTTATCCATTTGAACTCGTTCACATCTTTCTGAAGCCACTACCATCCATGTAGAAAACATTAATAGTGATAACATAAAAAATATGATTTAAATTGAACCAATATGTTTGATGTCCTTGCATGACATTAACTTATCTTGAAGCAAAGTATGATTGAACTTCCATTCTACAACCATCTCATGTCCATGCTTAAGATCAACTGCTTTACTTGGCATAATTATAGGTGTGTTTTTTGCATAAGTTGCCTTCCTTAACTGTTCCATTGTTTGAAGACATTGATTTACTTTTAAGGGATGAGCATGTATAACATATTCATTGCCTTCTTTAGTTAAGTGATATTGATTATGTTCCTTGTAGAATATTTCTTTGCGATCATATAAATAAGGGCTTCCTAAGACCATTCCACGTGTTTCTAGTGGCACCGCATCACATGTTAATTCATCCAGATACTTAGATGTAATTGCAAACTTTATGATACATTGATTTGTTATGGGAAATTTATGATCTTTGCTTATCCAATTTAGTGAATATGGTTTGTGATGTATCTCAATTTTTTATGCCAATTTCTTAACTACTTCTTCTTAAATAAGTTAGATTGTGATCCACTATCTATCAATGTGTTGATCTTAGTATGTTTCATTATGACCCTTATATGAAACAACTTACTTCTAGAATCGTAAACATCACCAATTTTACCTAACAAACCAATTGTTGTGATCTTAGTCTCATCACCTAAATCATACCCCAAGTCTGTTGGTCGTGTTGTTGTTGCAACTATTTGCCTCCCTTTCCTCTCTTTGAACCACTTTGGTCTCTTCTCTGGATGTAATTTCCATCAATCATCATCATCATGCCCTTCTTTCTTGAAATTCTTGCAAGAGAGCTTATCTTCCTTTCTTGTCGTTGAATTTGCTTTCTTTCCATTCCCCTTTCTTTTGTCTTCTTTCCTTGAAGACGATTCCCATGATACACCAACTCATGTTTTATTTGCTTCAATATACGTTACTTGAACATAAATCTCATCAATATTAGTAGGTCCAAACATAAATACAATGTTACGAATATGTGCAGGTAACCCTCCTATATACTTCATAAGTTTCTTGTGTATGTAATGAAATATTTAACATGAATGCCATCTTATGAAATTCATTTGTGTATTCTTGCATTGTTTGTCCTTTTCTTAGTTTAAGACTTTTCCATTCAATTAAATCATTTTCCTTATAACCCAAAGGATAAAACTGCTTTCTAAGTGCAAAAACAAAATCTTTCCATGATGGAAATATATTACCAACTTGTTGAGTACCATGTTGCAACTTACTCTGCCACTAGATGAGTGTTGTGCCTGCAAGGCGAAGTGATGCCAATTTGATTTGGGTTGCCTCATATTTGATTTGTTGCACATTGCAATAAAGTTCCATCTGTCTAACCCAGTTATCAAGCCTCTCAGCATTGACTTCACCATCATACATGGGAAATTCGAATTTTACATAAATCTTAAGTAATGACATATCATGCTTATGTTTATGAGAATGTTTTCTTGTAGCAGAAGTTGAACTTGTACTTGAAGAAGAAGAATATGGAGACGAAGGAGGTGAAGGAGGAGTTTTAGGAGGGTCATCTCCTTCTTCTCTTTTGTCTTTTTTTGAATATTCCCCTTGAAACAACCTCTTTTTTTTCTAATTAATCATCATATAAGACCTTTACCATCTCTGACATGGCTAATAAAGTCTTTTGAAACTCTATCTCGTTCTGAGACATTCCTTCTTCAGATGCCATCTTCTCACTTTGAGAAGTCCTCTTTCTTGATCCAATATCTGGATCTCCTTCTACAAGCTCTCCTTCAACATGACTTATCTTTTCCTTGGTAATCATGCAAAATCAAACAACCAACTATCAACCTGCTCTGATATCATTTGATCCAAAAATGATCTCTAAAGACTTGGTTGAGTTTTAAGCATGTGTTAAATGACCACTTAGGAATTAAGAAAAGAAGAAGATATTAATGAAAGAATATTGCAGCCATCATAAAGAATTCAGATCAAAAAGTAAACAAAAGGAACGATAAACCATAACATCAAGCTTTATAACAGAGTTCGTCACAAGTTTACCTACGTCTCTGGGCCTGTCTCAGTGGGGGAGGGTTTTCTTATTAATATTAAATGATGAAAAATTACATCAGAAGTATCTCAAGAGGATTAAAAACTGGTCTAGATATGTTTTTCTTGGCCTCAAGAATCCAACACAATTGACGACACTGAAAAAGGTTGAGTGTAGCTCCCGAAAATGGCCTCCAAAGTTTGTTTCCTCAATGGCTTCCCTACATAAAAATGGCTTGGACTTCAAGTTTTGCATTAATTCTCATGTTTTGAACTCCCAAAAATGTTGGGTTATATAGGATTTTGGTTGGGGATCCTATCCCAACTTCCTCCCAAGATCTAGGGTCAAATCAGGTTCCAGATCCCCCCAAAATGGGCAAAACCCTCTAAAATCATGTTAAAATCAACATAAAAATCATATTATATAGTTAAAAAACCCATATTTGGTCAAATTTGGATGCTAACCCCCTTTTCACTAGGATTTTGGTCGTATGGGATGTTTCCATATGTCCTTGGGTTCGGTGCTAACCTATGGGCCCATAATCCTCTACTCCAACCCTTTGATTTGGGTCGCATGGGATACCATGCGTCCGGGCTTAAGCTCCCTCGCACCCTAACCATCCATTCCAAATCCTGGTATAGGATCATGTGGCATCCATATATTTGGGATCCCTGGTCGACAGGTATCGCCCTACCAGTCGGGAGCTACCCCCAAACATCCGTACAGAACCACAACAAAACAAAATTGTGCCGGTTAGGGGTTAAGTCCCAACATGTAGTCTGGTTGGTTTGCCGGTGGTTGCAAAGACTCTGGCTAGGTGGAGGTTGGGTGGTCGAATCCTCTGGACTATAAAAAAAATTTGACCTAGTTGTTATTGGCCAAATTTGGGGTGCCACGTGGCACCCTGTGATTGGGCCACGTGTCACCTTTGGATTGGCCCATACAATCCAATCAGCGCATAGTCATCTTCCCAGTGAGCATGATAAACCCATATGCCACATGTCAACCTATCATCCTGCCACATCACTACCATACATATCATGTTTCATGCTGTCGTTGTTGCCATGTCATGTCCGTACAACCATGTTTTGTACCCTGAGCCTGCCACGTGTTAGCATCTGTACAGTGCCACGTGTCAAAATCTGTACCGTGCCAATTCAACTTGAAAATGCCAAAAATGAGTGACATGTGTCACCTCCTCATGCTGCCACGTGTCCCTGCTGAATTCATCTTGACATCACCTGACACATCATGTTGGCATACTGCTGACGTCAGCAGTACAACCTGTTTGACTTTGACTTTTTTTGCATGTTTAGGAAATCGATCAGAACATAACAAATTTCTCATACGGTGTCCATTTTCGGAAAAAAATATATGGCCGAAATCGATGCGACGATCCCAACGTAATGGTGTTGTTTTCATCCAATTCCAAGAAATTTTATTTTTAGGCCTTCTTGGATCCATTTGGATCAACAGGAAATGAAAATCTCTAAGTTATCATGTACAAATACAAGTGAGGTGGATTAGGATACTCTGGCCAGTCTAATGGAGGTAAATAAATGAACATAATTGGATGTTGTTGATTATGCATCAAAAAATTAGATATTCAATACATTAATCATTCTCCTCTGATCAGATGTCAAGAAATATGAAGGACAAGCCATAGGGTTCATGAGTTTTATATTCCAATCTTCCTTGAATTGTAAAGTATTTTACAACATGTACATGTTGAGCCTCGGGATCATACTCTTATGGTTAACTATTGTCCAGTTGTCAATGTTAGAGTGAATGCTACTAAAGCAAATGAATCTTTCAATTAAATAATCTCAAAGGATTCTTCACATAGTTTCCTCATGAAGATGAATGTAAACCAAAGTTAATCCAAGCTTAAAGTTAAAAAAAATGAAAGGCATCAATGAAAAGAGGAAATCTCTCATGAAAAAAGAAACTAGGACTAAAATAAGCCATCCCGAGTTGCAACATAAACTAATAATAGTCGGTGACTTTTATTCAAGAAACCAAGATAAGCCAAAATCTATACTACACAAGCAGAAATGGAAGCAAACATCTAAACTTTGCAAGCATAAAGGAAGTAAAAATAACTATTCTACTGTTATTCCTAATATATCCTACACTGGCTGAAAAAGGACCGTGTGAAAGAATAGTGCCAATGCAACCATTCAAGCAACTCCAAACTTGCAACCATATGTTCATCAAAAGTTAATAGGAGAGATTGGAGTAGTAGGGGACTAAAAAAAGAGGAATTGAATCAAGTAAACCTCTATCCAACATGTAAAATTTTGTAGCATTGTTATTTATGGGAAATGTAGATATGTAGGATCCATCCAACCAAGATTCAATTCCATCATAAAATTTACAATGACCACCATAGAACCGTTGGAAGGAATTAAAAAATGAGTAGCATACCTGATGACAAGTTGTATGAAATTTTCATGAAATGTACCTTGTGGGAGAGTCTTAATATTGTTGGTATTATTTAATCTAGAGGTCAAAGAAAAATAATGAGGACCTGACATAATCATCAGTCAAAAATGAAGTGCCTCATTATCTAGGCAAGTCTCTATGGGCCCACATTTTACATAACCCACATGTGGAGAGGAATAATTGTACCTTCTACTATGACGAAAAGGTTGAGAAAAATATGACTCCAAGCCTTCTCCTATAACATCATCAAAATTATGTGAGGAATGTTGGAGTATCGAGACAAAAATAAAGGATGGGTGATGTGTCTTCCCCTGAATATTAACTTGTGATTTTAGAGCATAATTAGGTGACAAATTTTCTTGGATCAGCTCGATGTTTCATGTGTCTTGCATGGTGATGGGTTGTCTAAGCAATGTTGTCTTCTCATAGGGGTCTGAAAATTCATTGTGATATTCATTCCTTATATCTTCTTCCATTAAAAACTATGCATTGACATCAGAAATTTCATATTGTATAGGATCATGGGATGATACATTGATGCTCACATTCAATTCTAGAACAAAAAAATAGTCATCGAAAAGGTTATTGTGATCAAACTTTGTTTGAATGTGTTCCATAAATTTAAATTGCAAAGGAATTCCAACATTATGCATATTGGATGGACTATCATTAAGAAGGAATCTTTGACCACTCAAATATTGGAAATCTTGATGTTCTTGTTTATCATTACGTATTTCATTATTGAAGGGAAAATGTAAAGATTTCACTACATGATAAATAGGTGGATGCTCACATGAAATATCATCATCAAACAAATCCATATAAAGAGAAAAGAGATATGCAGATTCTGAAAATGACTGAATTTCCTTAGTGGGAGATTTGTTACAGACCAAAGTTTTTTCATGATTCTCTAAAGGAGAGACACTAGTTTGTTCTCACACTTGTTCTAAGGGGTTTAATATTTCTGGTGAATATTCCCCCATAGTTGTGAGAGAGTGTTGATTAGAAATTGTGTACCCCATATCTTCCATTATGAGATCATGATTTTTCTTGAAGGGTGAAGGATATAGTCACTATGTTTCCCAGTGCTAAATTATCATTCGAATCTACAAAAATTTCATGAATTGATTCTTCATTCGATACAGGTTTGAAATCATCTTTTGAAATAATTATGTCATATTTATTTTCAAAATCAGATTGCAGAGTATTAGATATCCGAGGATAAGCTAGTATGGTCTGTAGGTTTGAAAATATTTCTCTGAGATGGAAGGTGATTGAATATTCATTATGTGGATATGAAACTTGTGAATTATAGATATTTTGATTATCCAGATTGTCCCCTTCAGGAATAGAGATGAAATATGAAAACCAATCAAATATTTCTCAGTCTGATGGTTTGTCACTTATAGGAAATCTACAATATATTTGCATGACTCTTTGAAAGAAATCATCCATAGATTAATTTTTGAGCCTACAGATTTCTTCAAGTTCATTAAAGAGTTTGTCATAAACGTAATATACATGAGTAGTGATAAATACTTCCATGAATTGTTTCCACCTATGTATCGATTTCACTGGTAATGTCCTAAACCAAAATTTAATCCATCCTTCTAATGTGAGGATAAACAATTGACAAATTTCATTATCCCGAAGAATTTTGAGATTGTGTCGTGCAATGCTAAAATGATTGATATGCATGAATCAAAAGACATGTCCTTCACCATCGAATTTTAAGTTCGATAAGAGATTAGTTGTCTTGATTGAGATGCCCCCTGAGGGTCTCAAAATACTCAAAGGGTTATCCCATATAGAGATACAGAGAGGATCCATGGGCTAGTTAAAAACATTTGATGAAATGACTCCACAGAGGCCCTCCTTAAAGCACCAATTTTGTTAACGTGACAAAATTTCCCTTTATCAATAGTAGGGGTTACCACCAATGAGAAGTCCCAATTATATCTATCATCGTTTCGAGTAGGGAACCCATCCGAATTTTGGCCCAGTAGACATTTATAGTTTGGGGTTTACTGGTTGCAGCCCAGTCCACCATCTCTCTATAGGGAAATGCCACATCAAAATTCCAAACTCTGATACCAATTCAATTTACTGATATACTTTTCATATAAATAGGGTTACACAAAATAACAACAACTATATATATACAACATATATAGAAAACTCCACCGGGGAAAAGGAAATCCTAACCAGGATAAGGTCTCTCAAACTACATAAAATTCAGACTTAGGTGTCAAATCAAAATAACAACGTACAGTCCCTCATTCCCCGTATGTATGTCCCACCCTAGGAAGTGTGCCCCTTCTCTTCTCAATAATATTTGGCTGCCCCACTTCCCTTATGGGGCTTCAACAACATAATGAATAGGAAGTTGCAGCTTGGAACCTTCAGAAATCAATTCCCAACAATTCTCTCACCTAGAGAGAATTCTCATGGGCCTGACAACCTACTTCTTCAATGTCCTACGGGCGTGACAACCAACCTCTTTAGTCAGTTCCAAATATTTCCATGGTATAGGTACAAGTAATGGAAGCATGAAGTATGGTTGATAGGGGAGGTGATGGTAAGAATAATGATAATGGAATGATGGCCAAACGAACTAATTCCCCCCAATTATATTATCATGTTCGCAACTTGACACTTTTCATGTTGGGAACTAGCTTGGGCCCACATGGGATAAGTTTCACAATTTAGAACTTAGGATATATTTTATATCCATAGTTTATACTTTATATTTTTAGTAATATTAACAAAATATTCCTTTGGGCTTAAGCCCCTTAGCTTAGCCCATTTTTCCTAGACTCTTATCCGCCCCACATTTCCCATTCTAGTGGAGTTTATCCCCCCATACTCTTTTACATGGTTGGTCTACAACAATGATGTGTTTTCATTAAAAATTGAGTGTGATTACATTTTACAAAAATAGGCTCACTGGCATTTCAACTTCTAGCTCACCAACCTAACAACCATACAAGCACTATGGACTCCAAAATGCATACATTCAAAGGAACTCGAGCCCTAAAGTATTTTGGTTCACCATCCTATATGTACAATTACAACTGGGATTCAACCTGGGGTATTGCATTCCCCTCCCCCTTGTTTATGCATTTTCCTCAATGCATTATATATACACATTTAAAAATTATTCAAAAAGATCCATGCCTTTGCTATTAAAGTTTGTTAACTTATTGGTGCTCTACTTTCCAAGCACCAAATTCATGTATTCATACTGCAGCTGGAAGTCATTTATCTACTTGTTAGCGTCAGAAGTCACTCCTGGATTGCTTGCAGGAGCAGAGCCTGACACCCATCATTTTAATGTCACGATTGGTTTATAAGAGATGATCAAATGGAAGCAAACTCAGAACAGTATCGTCTCAACTCAGAAGCTAGGCCAGGCATGCATGAATGAGTGAGGTCTTGATAAACTTCAAACAGTGAGTTGTAATAAGGGTGAGTAGGGGGAAGACTTCATAAGAAAGGTGCAAAGGCCTGCTATAAGCATGAAGCTTCTAACAGACGATGAGAGCAGGCATCTGAAAACAAGATCTTCTTACTTCCAAACGCGGGGAACCAGAGAAACAACAATGCCACAATAAATCATTTACCATAACATAACTGTGTTAATTCATACGAAGCATTCGATCAT
>ML793282.1:195682-212002 GCA_009831015.1 Picea engelmannii | reverse complement strand
ATTGTTCCTCATAGTTCTAGTTCTTATGAAGATGATGTTGATAGATATAAAATTTTGATAAGGAAAATGAGTACTAGGCCACAAAACAAGTTCATATTGAAATCCAAAGCCATGTATAACCATGGAATCAAATATAAGGTTATAGTAATCGATGAGGAACCTACAAACCATAATATGGAGCCATCAACAAGCAAGAAGGTTTCTAAAATCAGAACTAAGAAGAAGAAACCTAAGAAAGAGGATCTAGCAACAAATAAAAAGGTTCCTATAGAAAACAAAAGAAGTTTATGCCAGACAACAGAGGAAGCAAAGAAAATAGAGCAAGAAAGGCCCAAAACCTATGACCATATATGAATATGGTAAGACAAATAAAATGACAACTCGTTCTGAAACAAAGCAAACAAGAGGTAACAATTTGGATCTATTAGCTAAGGCAACTAAATCTTTCTTCTAGGGAGAAGTTTCAATTTGAGAACTCAAGTGTTTATGCAAAACCTAATTTTTGACTAAAATATGATGGATGCTCGAAGAAATCCTTTTTTTTTTATGAACTTGAGGTAGTATCTCCCTATGAGTAATGATTATATGTAACCTGGGCAAGAAAAAGGAATGAAGGATATTAAAATCGGATTTTAAAAGAGCGCTGCAAGAAGTACCTGCAACACTCCTCACAAGAAAAATATTGACGCTACAGGAACACCTGTAGCAGCCAATTTTGCAGAAGAAGACACAAAATTACATTTTTGTGATGGGAAAAGAAGATGACGAGGTAAATATTTTATGGAATCTAAAGACAGATTATAATATCCCTTTTCAAGTTGATTTATAGCCTATTTTTGGTGGATGACAATACATATCAATCATCTATTTTCGAGTTGTCAAAGTGTTGAAACAGAAGGATGACACAGGATCAGGTGGATATTGGAAGATTATGTGAAGGATCCAGTGTACCATCCAGGTGTAATAAAGTCAATAAAGGACCTATCTCTATGCAAAGTTGTTGCCTAGATTATAGGATCTAAATTGTAATTGTTTTCTATTTTTATGTATCAATAGATATAGGAAAAATTCTCCCTCAGGGCATGTAGGAGTTTGTATTGAGATATCCCTAGATATCATATCGATCATAAATGTATGAAATTGATGTAAAACTCTATATAATTCATGAAGTATAAGAATAAAGGGTTTGATCCTTGTTTTTGTCTTGATATTGTATATCTAAAGTCTATTGTGATTCATCTTGCCTATGTAAAGACTTCAACTGCTAATACAATTAATGGTTAGTTTGTGTTCCTTCTTTGTTTATCCTCTTCTTGCTTTCCTTTGAAACACTTTGCTAATGTTATATAAGCTTATGACAAATGCTTATGTGATGAGAAGGTTTCTTTAAAGGGTTTTCAATAATCTTTGCCACATTGGTGTTTCTTCTTCTTAAATCTTATTTGGAATGATTTCTAGATAAAGATTTATTATTCTACTGCATAAGGATATTAAGGACAAGATTTCTTTATTGGTGGATTTATCAGTTTTGTTTTTCACTTCTCTCAATCACATCACCCAAAAATTTGAGTCTCTAGCCATTAGTTTTATTTACCTGACTTGTTGCACCTAGGTAAGTGATCTTAACAGATCAGATCATTATTCCCTTTCAAACCAAGCAAGGATGTATCCATATTCATAAAAATTATTGATCATTTTGAAACAATATGTGCTAGTTTTGACTCAATAGAAATCTTGAGTTGACTTCTAGTGCTAACATACCCAACCAGTATGCCCTTATCAACTCGGGAGTCAAATTTTCCAATCTTTCCATCTTCTCTTTTGATATAACATTTTCTTCCAAATACTTTGAAATGATTCACATTTGTCGGTCTTCCTTTCCAAAGCTCGTAGGGAGTCTTATCAATGTTACTTCTGATCATTCCTTTGTTTAGGATATGAACTATTATATGTACTTCATGTTCCCAAAAGATGTCACTCAACTTGGAATATTTCAACATGGTTATGGCCATTTCCTGTATTGTTATGTACTTTCTTTTGACAACTCCATTCTGCTGAGGTGTCCTGGCTATCAAGAACTATATTTTTATTCCATGTTCACCTCATAAATCCATAAATTCCTTTGATGTGAACTCTTTTCCATTATCTGATCTCAAACACTTGATTTTGAAGTTCATCTTCGTTTCAACCATATCTTTGTATATCTTGAAGTGTTTGAATGACTCTGACTTCTTCCTGAGAAAGAAAATTGCAGTCATTCTTGTGTGGTCATCAACTAGTAGCATAAAATATTGTTCAACATTTAATCTCTTCCCTCTTGTAGGTTTGCATAGGTCAGTGTGTATAATATCCAATGGATTTGTCGTGAGGTACTCTTTTGATTTGAACTTGGTCCTGGTTTGTTTTCCTTGTAGACAATGCTCACATAGAGTATTTTTTGGCTTTGAAATCTCATGCATTTCTTTCACTGCTTCCTTTCTACTGATTTTGACAAGGTTATCAAAATTCATGTGACCCATTCTTCTATGCTAGATCCAAATTTCATTTTCCTTTCCTAAAAAACATCTTTCCTTTCCAATTTCATGCAAGACATATATGTTGTTTGTAGTTCTTATAGTTGTAGCCACCAACTTGCATGATCCTTCTTTCCTTATCTCATATTTTTCTGAGTCAAACAAGAGTTTGTTTCTTTGATCAAACATTTGACTTACACTTAGTAGATTATGCTTCATATCTTTGACCAATATAACATTTTCTGCCTCGACATCTTTGCTTGCAAGATTTATTGTACCTCTACCTATAATTATGGTTGGGTTATCATTTCCAAATGAAATTGATCTATCTCGTTCATTCTTCACAGTCAGAAACCTATTATTGTCAACTGTCATATGTTTCGAACAATTTTTGTTAACATACATCCCACTTTTCTTGTGTTGTGCTTGTAGAGAAAGCGAGCATTCTTTAGTGTTAAATTGATCCTACTTCCTTCTCCATATTCTTCATGGTTCATATTTGATATCTTTCTTTAGTTCTCTCGAAGGAACAATTTGTCTACAATCTTTGGACATGTGTCGAAAATTGTTGCACTTGTAGCACTCTACTACATTACTTAGTGAACCAAAACTATTTTGATTTATTTTATGTACTTCACGTTAATTTCTAGGATAATTGTTGTTCGAATAACCTTCAATAGTTTCTTGTGTTCTTGGCATAGGCTCTACAGTTTTCAGCTTTGTGTCCAAAATTGTTACATGAATAACATAAACCAAGAAAAATAGTTTGATACCTGGATGTAGGGGATCTTCTGAAAGGTGGTACTCTTACAAATCCTTCTTCTTCTTGAGATGTTGCTTATTGTTGATTCTGTGTTCTGAATCTTTTGGTTTGTCCATTTCCTCTATCATTTCCTTCTTGATTACCTATGAATATTTCTACATAGTTGCTTTGTTTTTATTCCTATTATGTCATCTTGGAGCTTGAACCTTTCTCATTCTACATCTAGTTGTATCCTATCCTAGACCTATCATAGTTTGGCCTTTGTTTGTTGATGATCTCATCCAATATCTTAGTGTTGTTCTGCTACATATTTTTTTTTCTGAAGATCTTTTCTTAAGATGACTATTTCTTCTTCCAAGATTTCAGTCATCTTCTCCTTATCTTCTAACTAATTTCTGAGTGTTTCTTCAACCCTTTTGTCTTCTTCTACCTAGATTTTTAACTTCATGATTATCTGCTCGATTTATTCTAAGTTGTAATTTTGAGATCCTTCTTTCTTCTTTAATTCTACTTTGAGTGACTTGTTTTTCTTTCTTTCTTTCCCTACTTCTTCTAAGGCACTAATTAATTCTTCTCTAAGATCAACTTCACCTTCTTATTTAGAATTTTATTCATCATCATCATCTACTCCCATGAAGAATATATTTATGAATCATTATCACTATCCTCATCCTCGTCTGATGAGTTGTCTTCCTTTGAGTATAAACTTTTCTTGAAGAATTTATTTTTGTTCCTTCTCTTGTCTTCCTTTTTATTTTTATTTTTCTTCTTAGGATATTCTTCTTCATCACTACATTTATTCTTAGCATAAGGAAATTTAGAAGAAAAATGACCAATACCATCACAATTAAAAAAATTGATGGAAGCATACCTTTGTACTTGTCGGTTCCTCTTTTCAACTTTCTCACAAAGTTTTCCACTTCGTCATCTTCCTATGAATTGTCGTTGCAGCTAGAATCTAGTTTTGACTTTGGCTTGTTATATTTCTTTGTCTTCTTGGATGCTTTGAATGATGCTTCCTTCATTATTGGGTTATCTTGTTCTATCCTCATTTAATAAGTTGTGGATATTCCATGTAGCTCGTCCATGCTCAAACTGTCAATATTTGTTCTTTCTTCCAGGGTCAATATCTTAGGATCAAATATCACAGGAAGAGATCTTAGACCCTTTTAAACAATCATTGATTCATCAAATTATTCTCCCATTCCTCTAATAATGTTCATTATTTTCTCAACACGTAGAAAGTAGGTTGCAATGTATTCATCTTCCTTCATCTAAAACTGCTCAAAATTAGCTCTAAGGGTTTGTATCTTAGCTCCCTTGACTTTGGCATCTCCTTCGTATATATTTTTAAGTTTTTACCAAAGATCCTTTACGGTCTTGCAATGCATAACTTTGAAAAATACAAAATCATCCAGACTGCTCAGAATGGTGCATTTAGACTTTGAATTGTTTTTGTTGAGTTTATTTCCATCTTTGTCAGTTGGGGGAGTGTCAGGTATTGTATATACATCTACTACTAACTTCCAAACATCAAATCCTTGTGCTTGTAAAAATGTTTGCATCATTTTGTTCCAAAAGGCATATTTTTGGCCATCAAATCTTGGTACTCCAATTTTAGTATATTACATGATCTCCTCCTAGTGGTTAAACTATTTCTTGAAGGACCTGCTTTGATACCAATTGTTGGAATAATGATAGGAGAGGGGTGAATCAATATGATCACTTTATTATGAATTTTAACCACAATATGTAATCATTAATTTCACCAGCAGTATATAATCAATATATCATGAGTAACATAAATCAACAGAGCATAATCCAAAGAAATAAAATACACCAGAATTTGCGTGGAAACCCAAATGGGACAAAACCACAGAATGATTTTATTATATATCAAAAGAATACATTCATTGGAAGTACCAACTTCCCAATTCTCTAGCTACAACTGGAAGGAGGCTCCAACCCACTATTTACAGGCTCCAACCCGAAGGAAGCTATAACTCCTTGAATTCTCTAGCTCCAACTAAAAGGAGGCTACAACCCCTTCATTCTCAAGCTCCAACTTGAAGAAAGCTCCAACTCCTTGTGTTCTTTGGAACCAACCAAAAGTATGCTACAACCCCCTTTCCTTGCCCCATATTATTTCCCTAAAATATAAGTGTAGACCAACTGTCACTACCACAATCAATGGAATTGTCATTGTCACTGTCACTATCACTGTCACTGTCACTGTCAATATCACTATTACTATCACTTCCTCTTTCAAATCAACCTGTAAAATGTCAACCTATCAATGTATCCAAACTGTAATTGATCATCAACAAAACTTGTACCATACCATGCATCAATTGTGTACCAATAAATGTATTATAACATGCATCAATCATGTACCATAAGATATGCCAAATGTAGATACCATAACATCGAAGATGAGTAGTTAATCATGTACCATGTACTAGAACATCAATCACATATAAAACCAGTATCATATACCATACCATCAATCAGATATATACCTCTACCATATCATCAATGAAGTGTCTTGAAGAAACAAAGCATGTGCCTCATGCATATACCACCATACATCAAGTGTATACCTCAACCATACATCCACATCTCAAAAATATGTCTCTAATAATGAACCATACAATAATTTCATAACCATATACAAAAGTATACCTCAATCAACCATGTAGACAAGATGTACCTCAATCATGTGCTAATCCAATCATACCTCAAACCTGTATTGTACCACAACCAAGTATAATCTTCACAACAAGCACATAAACATACCTATACCTCTCTAGATGATCTGATACACATAAATGATAACCTGTAAGATTTCCTCTGATCTCAGGGACTTGGTACAAGCATTACCCCCAAATTTGTCTTGTGCTCATGGGACTAAGACATGATGTCATGTGAGGCCTCGTGTGACGGGCACTATGCAACCCGCAGGGATGCCTCATGAGACACTAGTAGTCTGACCCATAGGGGTCAACTAAACTAGGGTTTCCTCAGAAATTTTCACTCTTCATTGTAATCCCTAAACTCCCGCACTTCTCACTTGTTGCTACCTTACATTTCATCATTGCAAACTTTCCAAAAATATCACTAGTTCACTAGAATATGTTCAATAGAATAAATGAGTGGGTGTACTTGTGAATGACTCCTTGAGGTGTATTTATACTTTTTCAAGTGACCTTTCTCCTTAATTTTAGGGAATTCTATACTTTATCGTTACAACCACTTTACCCTTTCATTAAACTTGTAACCAACTAGGGGCTTCTTGATCATTCTTTGGGGCTTCTAACTTCACCTTACCATAACTCATCAACCATGAGGAACCACGTGGTGTACCACCTATCACCAGAAACAACACGACGAGGAATATCCATCCATGGGTGATTTACCTGCATTTACACCGTCCTTCAATACATTTTTCCTTGATCAACTACAGGTTCCATGACCATACCTTTGGGGCTACTAAACTTCTTTAAGGGTTGACATCAATGACAACCAATCTTTCAACACATACATGACTAACCTTACTAGCATTCATTTTTATAACATGGTCATGCCCCTTTACTTAGTTTGGTTATTAACTCATAACCAACAAATTCATGACATGTTCGTATATCATGTGTATGCATTCAAAAGTTATCATCTTTTATCATTATCACAAGCCTTCAACCTTTACCACACCTAGTGGTATCTTATTTCCATTAATGTGTTCAAATTTAATGTCATTTAATAAAATAATTTATGATTGAGGAAATTCTTACCTAATTCCCTGTATCAATTATGCAACATAATTACATAAGATTCATACCTTCATAGCTACCAGTAAATGAATTTGATGTTACCTGACTAATTGGTATCAATAGAATCTTCCTTCATATGGATGTATTCCATAAGTAGCAACATTATCAACAACACTTGCAACCATGAAATAACTTTCATCTTTCCAGCCATATTATATTTGTTGCTACACAATTGCAACAACCTCTTTTCTCATGTACAACCTTCTTTGTTGTTACTGGTTTTCCTCAATTATCACTGTAATCACTGCACATGATTATTTATGCCCTGAGAACGTTTATAACCGATTCCACTCTTGAAAACCTTTGATTTTCTAGCCACATACTATGTTGATATTAACTTTCAGTATTCATCATTTCTGGATCCAATTGACCAAGCACATACATGACCAAATTACATTTCCAACCATGCTCTCTTATTGAATTTATATCGTCAACCTCCATTTACTTTTCTAGAACAAATTGATTCAACCTTTCCTCGACTGAACACATCAACCCTTGTAGTTTCTTGAACCATTCTTTTCTCTTTTCCTGACCCATTTGGTTTTCAACTTGACTTCCTTAGTCAATTCTCCAGCATGTTGCAATGTTGCACATATGTCTTCTTCTTCAGCTGCATAGAATTAACTAGAAGTAATTAACATTGATTGTGTTTTCCATCATAAATTCTAGTGATACTTCCAATATCCTATAATATCACCAATAACTCTTTTCTAATTTATATGGGTTTTGTCAGGTGCCCTCTCTTTTGTATACTAAGTCAACATAGATCCATTTTCTTCCTCATGGTTCCTTGTTGATTTCCCTTCAGAAAAGAATCTCCATGCTTGAATCTGTTTGGATTGACATCTCAACTTACCTTGGGAATGTACTCTGCACCTTTGAACTGCACCCAACATTCTCTACATGCATTCTCAATATTATTTTTATTGATGTATTAATTATTTATGTCCTGCCATGATCCTCAAATAATTAGGTATCCACCTAGAGGTACCTTATTCTACTATCTCCAACTACTCATGAACTTGGTCCAATTATGGAATGCACTTAAAATTTATGTAATTCCTTCCCTAGAAGTATGGTTTCATACTTATAGCGTCACTTTGCACATAAGGCATAATTGTTGGCACTCTTTATCTTTCATGCACCTTTGTTTCTCCACCTTTGAGTTCTAACATTTATACCACACTTCCATTGCACTACTCTGACAAGAATAATGGAGATATAGTTGTAGAACTACATACTTGGTACGTGGGTATAACACACCTCATCTCCATGGATACACTGTGTCTTTCTTTATCAGCATACTATCATTCTGATGATCAATCCATTTAGAATAGATCTGACCACACTATATTTCTTTATTTGTGAATTGGAATCATTTAGGGTGTTTGGGCTTTCATTACTTCGACCAATACATGATTTACTTTTTCACCATGGTTTCTCTCTAATTAGAATCAGTGCTTTTCTTGTAGTGGATTCCCAAGCCTTCGTGGATGCACCAAGACTCATACCTCATCATTCTTTAGTCTTGACCTTTGATCATCTTGGGAAATATTATTTTCATAGCACTTTCTCCTTGAGTACCTCTACTTATCTTTAACCAAAATTCACTCTCTCTCTTGTTATGAAAACCATCTCTCCACACTACCATGGTTTTAGTTCCATGCATACACATTACTCATGCTTTATCATGAAACATAGATGATCTCTCTCTTACTCAACATCCCCAATTGGCATGCATATTTTTCATATTGAAGTCTTTTTCCAAATTATGGTTCCATTGAAAGTCTTCTATATTACTCATTGAGTATAGACATCTTCAACCGGTAGCTTCCTCAAGCAAGAATTCCACATTTTTGAAGAACTGACCCTTCCTTGTTCCTCATACCTGAAGATACCACTTTGTTAAATACAATTTCCTTTGTTTTATCATCAACCTTAATCTTTACTTGCATCATATTTACTATAAAATATAACAATTCTAAAAATTATTGTTAAAGCAATCATACAACCATATTTTTTAGCTAAAACCACAATACATAATTATGGTAACATATGCACAATTGTGTCTCTTTATGGCCACCAGAAATATTATTTCTAAACTCCTATGAATTTTTGTGTTTATCTCTCAATTCTGGGTCTTTACATGGATTCCCCAGTCCAATACCTTTCCAATGACTATGTTCTTTCTCAATTTTGAGTTTTGAGCATAGATTTATGGTCATTTAAACATTTCCCATTACTTATTTCTACTCACCCCTCAACCAGGTGTCATTCTTGACTATTGTTACAGGATAAATCGGTATATGCGGACACTAACAGATCTCCCTAGATCCACCTAGATCTAGAACAAAATAGGACAGGACATGACTCTTTCTCTAAGTTGCAGTCATTGAATCTACTACCAAGAAGGAATGAGTGACATACCTTTATATCACTTCCTTATGTCTTTGTTGTTCCTACTTCGCTCTGGTGCTCTTGTGAGATCAGGTCCAAGACAACACAAACCAACCAAAGTGAAGATAGCAAAGTATATTCAATGTCAACCTATGCATATGATCAAGGAGTTATGCAATAAAATAAGAGTGATTTTATGGGAAAGGGACATGTCATTGTATTATATTAAATGAAAGTACAAGATACTACCAGATCGCCTTGATGTCGCAAGCTTCTTTTCAGTGGTCCTTGGTTCCAACACACACACTTTCTCTACACTTGCATGAAGAAGATCTAGTAAAACTTGATAGACAAATAGAGTCTTCAAGCTTCAATCCAAACAAGGTTCTTTACACAATTCTTTCATCAATTCTTCATTCAATCTTGCTTAACCTCTTCCTTGAGAAAACCTTCATTATATAGGAGAAGGAGAGATGGTTAAAGGGATGAGGATGATCCCACTAAATCTGAGAAGTCAGTAGGATGCCAACCATGCAAATGCCAACTCATTTTCTGTAAGATACTCTTCTAGAACCTTTGTAACTTCCTCTTCCTTTTAAGCTTCAAAACAGGTTCACACCCTACTTGTAGAGTAGACTGAAAACACCTCACAAGCTCAGTATAGGGTTGCCTGCGGGAATCAAGATTCTCACAACCTACAACATAGTCAGCTTGCGAACTCATCTTAAAAATATGTTTTGTGGAAGAAGACATCAGTCACTTTTCTCAAGCAAAAAGTTCTTATGATAGCCTGAACACATAACTGTAGAGACATCACCAGAGTGACCAAAATAATGTGTAACATAATGCCCCCTAACGTATGAGGCTAGAACTCGTGATAGACAAAATACTTTGTAAAATGTGTGTGTGTGTGTGTCAGAAAAAAGGATCACACCTAATCAGAAACCTACAAAAAATCAAGCATCTACAGAATATAATACCAGTTCTGAGATAGGCATTCCCATGCTCAGACCATAAATGAATGAAATCATAAATGTAGGCCATGGCCACCAATCATACACTGTGGATCCATGTCACCAAAATACCACATAGCCACCAGGAATACACTGTGGATTTATGTGTTTAGAAGATGCAGATTAGGACATGGGTCCATGTGTCAATACAAATCATAAATACTCTAGTGCAACCTGGGCCAAAAGATAAGACCCAGGGTCTTCAATCCCGTTGTCTGAAAAGTATGAATCTAACCATGTGATTACATGTGTCGAAGTTGAACATGGTAGAAACCACTCGATTACCGGTCATTGATGAAAACCATTAACAAGTGCGAGGGAAATCACCATTGATGTCAATGACTCCCAAGGTACCTAAGTACAATCCGAAAAAATGTGAATAAATGAGCTGAATCTCATTCGGCAGAATCTCTCAATCAGGGACCAATGATGTGGATCCACTGTCGAAAGAAAAGAGACCTGCCATTAAGGCATGCGGGTTCTAAGGTACTAAATGATTTCTAAGTCTTATTCTCGGATAATGAGTTGGAGTCGACGAAAAAAGACTCGTCACAGGAGTGCCTTGATGTATCCCACATCAATGACATGAAATAAGTAACATATTTTGAGGGCAATTCAAAGTACGAATATAATTTGAAACAAACACAGGGAAGGACGACATGGTAAGAATGGACAACTGTAGATGGCCGACTCAATGGAGGGCTTTTTTGGACTTCTCTTGAACATATGAATGACACGACAATGCTCTTGGCAGCATTGACTCAAAGATGACCCAAGATATGACCTTGTAGGAAGTCAGACGAGAGACAAATGGATTTCCCAACCCGAATTCAAATGAAGAACAAGGAGTGTCATGTTCAAGAGTGACACTTATTGCCACTAATACAAATACCAAAACATATCCCTTTCCCAAAATTCCCCCCACCATTTCTGGCGAGTACCTCTTTATTTTTACACAAGCTTGAGGAGGATAACATATGCTTGTTGATGTAAGCTCATCCTTTGGACGAGTCCCTCGGAGTATGTTTAGCGAACCCTAAGAAGGAGTGGTTCGGTCCCGTAAGGGCCTTTCGATGTTTGTTTAACGAGTCCAAAGATAGAAAACTCGGTCATTTTTCATGTTTTGAGAGTCTGAAAAACACTTAAAGAGAAACTCTCCCAGTTCCTTTTTCGTAAATTAGTTCGATTAGACCGAAAAAGTGATAAATTATCGCCCATTGAACGTTTTCTTCAAATAATTTTACGAGTGTGAAAAGAACAAGATTGCTCGACAATCTTTTCATTTTATGGAGCATGAAAATAGCTTAAAGGATACTCCCTTGTTTTCTTCATTTCCGTGTTACCATAACGAGTACGAAAAGACGACAAATGTATACTCGGTTGCATTCTCATGTATTTTCGAGCGCGAGAACGAACGAAGACTGAGCTCGAGGTTTTCCTTACAAAACCCTAAAAAGGTACTCGTTCATGTGACGAATATAAAAAAGAGAAAAAATGCCCATATACCGTCGTTTGGACTTCTAGGTCAGCTATATACAAAAAACCATACTCACAAAACCATTAGGGTATTAGGTTTTTAGACAAAAGTAATAAAAATAATATAAAAATCAACGAAAAATAGTAAAAAGGTGAATAAATATGGGTAAAAAGGGAATTTTACCATTTCATTGTTACTTTGCCAAAAACTTGTCCAACACACCTTTTTTTTTCAAATTTCATCGGTTTATCGCGGGAGATACAAGTGATCACTTAGCAAACAGTTTCGGCCAATGAGGTAATCTCTTGATTTTTCAACTTTTCCATGGTTTACTTTTGATTTTTATAGGCAATTTTAGATTTTTGAGTCCATTTTAGGGTCGGTAGGTGCGCTCAAGCATTCTCGCAGGTGGGCCATTTGGGAGCTGCGATAATCTAAGATTCTCGCAGGTGGGCTTTAGTGCACCTACGAGAATCTCGCACTGTGCAAAAACTTCACCTGTGAGGGCCAAAAAATAGATTTTTGTGTGTGGTTTTGCTCAATAAAAAATTGTTCAAGAGGTTAAAATGAGTTGTTGACTTCCTTCTCATGACTCCATTGCAGGTATTGATCATCACAATGTTGGAATGGAGGGAAAGGGAACATGAGGAGGATGATTCCATTGTCGAAAATGATCTGCGTACAGTTGATGCTCTCTGGGAATGTGGGGTCTTAAAATTTTTTAGGATCCTGAGCATGAGAGCCCAACTCAGGTTGTTAGAGTACCTGGTCCACATGGGGGATGTGGACCAATAGGTATTTCATGTAGGGGTCCACATGCTTTCGCTAGATATCAAGGATATCTATTTTCTGATGGGGTTGTCATGACATGGATCCCATGTGACTTTGACCGGAGGTAGGGGTGGTGGACTTCCTATGAGAAAGTATGTTCGTCGACATTGTGTTCCTGAGGAAGAGAGAAGCAAGGGTAAGGTTTCCATTTGGGGGGTCCAAGATTTGACCCTACAAACTATCTTGTTTACCATTGCACGCATGGTTGGGAGCGTGGATCCGCACATGGATCTCCAGAGCTATTTCCAATACGCAATAGAGTGCATAGAGCCTTGGGTTTTTAACTGGTCGGATGCAGTTCTCCGCAGCATGAAAAGGAAACTGACCAAGTGTAGAAGGGACAACCTAAAGGATTTCAGGTACGGGTCGATTTTTGTGTCTTTCTTCCTTGAGAGGGTCCCATTGCTATGTCTACAGGTAGATTGGGGTTTACTGGCTCCACAGGATCTGAGGATGCTGAGGTGGTGTAACCTCATGGCTCGGCATGTAGCAGGGCCTATAATCAAATATAATGACTCGTTTTTTGACTGGTTGAGGTGCCAGATGTTGATGATCGATGACTACGCATATGTCGGTTTGGATTTCCAAGGAGATCCGGATTTGGTCCTACCTGAGGATGCTCAGTGGGGTGACTTAGGTGAGAAGTACACATTTTGTTATTTTTAAAAAAAATTGCAAATTTTATTATATAAAATGTTTTTATATTTTTGATCTAAGGATTAATAAAAAATTTCTTTTGACAACACAGATGTGGGGCCGTATCGACTGCCAGGGACATCTCCCATTCAGAGGCAAGGAGAAGTGGCTCTGATGGAAATATGGGATGTTGAGGACTACGAGGCGATTGGACAGAACTTAGAGGGACTGACTGCAGATGTCCCGGACATCACTATTGGAGAGATCCCGAGACGTTATCAGCACCATACTATGGGTTTGTCCGAGTCTCTCAATCGACTGCTCCGTAGGGTAGCCCAAGCAGTCATATGTTATCATGAGAGTCATCCGTGATGCTATTTTGTGGAAGCTATGGGCTTCATATTTTGAGATTTTGATCTTTGGACAGAAACTTTTTGTAAAAAAATTTGATCATTATATACATATATATGGCTTCTACCGGCTTATTTTGTGTTGTGTAATACATGTGATGTGTGATTGGTTCATAAATGTCCCAAATGTATGTATAACACATAATTAGCTAAAGCATCAGTCAATGTATTTAGACATCTAGGAATGTGTTGATATTCGATATAATCAAAATAACATTCCAAGAGGCGAATTTGTAAATATACTCGTAATAAAGTAGGACTTCGAATAACATAGACATTACTTAACTGTAGTACTACTAGTTGCGAATCGAGTCGTATAACCAGGTGGCGGATACCAAGAGAAATAGCATCAATCAACAATTCGATGATGGCGCTATATTCTGCGATATTATTGGTCGCACGACTGAGGCAAACACCTCGTAGACTGATGAGTTCATTTGTAGGTGCGTCAATTGCCCATGCAACAGAAGATAAGTTTTGAGTACTACAACTAGCGCCATCGACGAAGCCAATGTGGGGTAGCGAAGACTCCAACATCTGAAAACCAAGTTCAACGCAATGTAAGCGGTCGAGGGCAGAAACCAAATAACAAAAAAGCACACTAAAGTAACACACAAAAAGTATGATACAATAAAATACAAGCACTCATGCACAGATGATCTAAGCATAGTATTTCTTTAAGTAAATCCCATTTCTGGGTTCACTCAAAGGGATACCATCATTGTCCACTAACTCGTAGGCTCCTTTTTCCAACACCCGTCTGACGATATAAGGACCTCACCACATAGCCTCAAATTTTTTGGCTCCTAACAAATCCCGATATTGTTCATAAAGGAGAACTAGATCTCCTTCAGAGAACACACGTGGTTTGACATGTTTATCATATTGATCTTTGACGCGTTTCTTCTGGGTTTCTATAATTAGGGTCGCATCACAATGGGTTTCATCTAGTTGCATAAGATACAACATACATTCTTCTTCAACAGAAGTGTTTGGGAGAAGCTCAACGACGAGCCTTAGAGATGGTATCTCACATTCAATCGGAAAGATGTCTTCTATATCATAAACTAACTGGAAAGGTGAAAACCCGGTAGCAGACTTGGCAGATGTCCGATAAGCCCACAATGTCGAAAACAACATCGTGTGCCAACTAGTTTTGTGAATCCCTATCATTCGTCAAAGCATGGTAATTAGGACTTTGTTTATTGCTTCAACCTGCCCATTGGCCTGTGGGTAATAGAGTGTTGAGTTTTCATGGCGAAGACCCAACTTTTCGGTGAGTTCGGACATCATAAAGTTTCTAAAGTGGCTACCGTGATCAGTAACGATAGCTTGAGGAACACCAAACTGAGCAATGATGTGATTGAATATGAATAGTGTTGCAGTCTTTCTGATATTGTTGAATGTTGACATCACCTCAGTCCATTTCGTAAAATAATCTACGGCTACAATAATGTATCCATGCCCCTCGAACGAGTGAGGGTGACATGTCATGAAATGAATACCCCATTTCGCAAAAGGTCCAACAGAGACTATAGGGTGTAGAGGAGCAGGGTGTGATCATATTTTATTGTTGTAGGTTTGGAAAGCGTGGCATTTTTGGACAACAATAATACAATCATTGAATAAAGAAGGCCAAAAATACCCAGCTCGTAAGATCCTCTGGGAAGTAGCATACTCAGACATGTGACCACCACATGCTCTATAATGGAAGTCATTCAGGGATTTCTCGGCTTCATCAAATGTGAGGCAGCGTCAAAAAATGGAGTCAATCCCACGATGATAAAGAGTATCACTGAGGATAATATACTGACGGGCTTGATAGCGTATGCGACGACGGTCAATGCTAGACAAATCAGGCTGGAAAGTCTGGGTCTAGAAATATATGATGATATCCCCATACCAAAGGTCATCAGAATTGATCAAAAAAAGGGATTCATCGGGTAATGAATCCTTTGCTACATTTTCCGTCTCAGAACAGGGAAGGTCGCATATCAATTCGACAAACACCAAGGATTTCTTGGACTTAGCACGTTCGAATTCTAATTCAAACTCCTGGAGTATTACGATCCATTTGGAGTATTTCCCCCCTAGTAATTGGCATGTAAGAATGTGTTGCATAGGGTTGCAGTTGGAAATCACAATAGTCTTGCGTAAAAGGATATAGTGTCGGAAATGTTGAACAACTTGGACAATGACCAAGGCCAGTTTTTCAACATGTAAATACTTGGTTTCAGTAGTCGTGAGACTCCGACTCAAATAATAAATGACATGTTCGTCATGAGAATCATCCTCCTGTTGATATTGAGAGGGGGTGAATCAATATCAAGTACAATTTAAAAACATTTTTCAACTTATACTTAAACCATTCAATTATATCCAATGAGCAATGAACAATAGTATAAGAGTTACACCAATACACCACAATACACCATGCACAATATATGAGAAAT
>ML793282.1:123692-191910 GCA_009831015.1 Picea engelmannii | reverse complement strand
CACCATCAACCAATCATCACATAGAACCTGATAATGCTTCCTGAGACTTCTTCAATTTCTGCAATTCTTCAATTCTTGGAGTACTCTGATCCTGTAGATAATATTACTCAATGTATTCTCTGAAACTCCTCCAATTTTGACTCGAATCCTCCCCAAAAAGAGGTTATAAAAAGAATGGTAGACTTTATTCAATTATGGTTTGTTCAGAAGACCCAACTTGTACAGCATGCCTCGCGCTCAATATTTAACATCCGATTCTAAAACTCACACACAAGAAACTAAAGTCTGTAATATTTACAATGGAAGTGGTCCCACTTCATTTGGATTCTGTATGAATAAGTTACAACTATTTTACATGGAATACCTGTTTATTGACTAGCTTCAGGACTGGTCATAAACCCTATCTTCCACAGAGTGTATCTCCATAATTATAGCAAATCAAGAGATGAAATTTTTACCAGAGGTACCTTGATATGATTTCTCAATACCATAGTGATTTCACCATCTGAATCGTTCTAGAAAACAATTTATAGCAAAAATGGTAATATGAACTGAAAATAATATACCTTAGAACACATCACCAAAAGACTTCAACCTCCCTTGAAATCCGGCCTTATTTTACTTCTTATTCCCTCTAAAATTCGACTTGTCTCAAATGAATGTATAATGATGTTTATTTATACCATTTATGTCACTTCCTTTTAACATTAGGGCCAACCTAACACTTTCTTATTTTGTAATTCTTTTCTTTAATTATCTGCAGGGCCTACATGTACAATTCACTTTGTCATCTTCAAAAATTCATTTCTCCTCAACCATGAGGGTCCACGTGATGTGCTACATACCACCAGAAACAACATGATGTATACTATCCATTCATGGGTGTTGTATCTGCATGTTCATTTTCCTTCATGTCCAAATACCCTCATCAATCTTGCGGTCCAAAACCCATGACTAGGGTTGACATCAATGACAAAAACCAATATTCTAACACCTTCTGGACTAGAACCATAGCAATGGTAGAGTTTGAGGCTGCGAGATACAGGAAATAATATCGACTGTAATTGGGTGGGAAAAGTAGTGGGGTACGGGTTAACGTTAGTTTTAAAGCGTCGAAAGCTTTGTTGGCAGTGGTATTCCATACAAATTTAGAACCTTTCTTGAGCAGTCGAGTAAAACCAAGACTTAACTTAGCATAGTTTGGGATGAAACAACGTAGAAAGTTTTCCTTCCCTTGCAAACTTTGTAGTTGGCGAAGTGAGGAAGGAGGAGGGAGATTGAGAATCACCTAGACCTTCAAAGGATCTACCCTGATCCCTTGACGTGAAACAATAAAGCCTAGAAGTTGGTCAGATTCTACACAAAAAACACATTTGTGGGGATTTAAGCGTATAGGGTAAAACCGACAGCGAAGGAAAATGGCGCGGAGGTGTGTTGGATGATCTACACGGCGCATGGAATGAGTTGGTAAGTCATCGAGATATGGCTGCATAATGTGATTTATATCATGAAAGGCATAAGACATAGCACGTTGAAAAGTTGCGTCGACATTATTTACACCGAAGGGAAGTTTTCGGTAGGCGAAAGTGCCCCAAGGAAAAATAAAAGCGGTCTTGTGTTGGTCTGCGGGTACGATATTGATTTGATTATATCCAGAGAAACCATCCATCAGAGAGAATATTTCACTTCTGGCACAATCGTCAATGATCTGGTCAATGAAGGGGGTAGGAAAGTTGTCTTTAGGACAAGCTTTATTAATGTCTCTATAATCAATGCAGACGTGGATCATACCTTGTTTCTTGTTAATTGGAACAAGATTGGAAACCCAGTCAGTTAGAGCCACAGGGTCGAGATCCGTTGGTAACTCTCAATGGTGTGTTATTCTAGGAAGAGAATGGAACGATGATGTCCATCATCCCAAGGGGTATCTTCCATGGACATAATAGACATAATCATCTTGTCCGTAGGAAAAATGACGTGGAATGGATCCAGAGATAAATCACCAAGAGAGGGGGTAGAAGGGGTTGCCAATTGAATGGCTTGATAAGAAGATTCGACCAGACTCAAAGGCATTTGGTCGCCATAACGAAGATGATCACCGGGGTTGGGTACTATCCACGGGTCATAAGACGCAGGGGTTTCTCAAACAGAGGTGGAAATCATATTTATCGAGGTGACGAATGGATGTGGAACATCAGGTGGTGGAATGGGAAAAGTACCCATCAAAAAGGAATCTTTAAGAAGACCGACAACGACATTCTCATATCCAGGGGGTGTTTTTGCAATGAAAGGTACGTTGTCGGTACGTGCATCAGAGTGAAAGAAGGCCAATTGGTCCACCATAATTAGTTTTCCTTGATGTGGGAAATGTACAACATGAAAAAGAGTGGACACAATGGCATGCATGGAATCGATCCAGCTATGGCCAAGTAGAAGGTTGCAATCGAGAGGAGCATCAAAGACCTTCACTTCAACATTGATCATTTTTCCTTCTAACGTAATAGGCAACGAAGGGAGGACACTGTAAGGCTTAAAACCAGAGCCATTGAAGGCTTTGAGTGTGTTGTGGGATTCGGTTAAAGGAGGAGAGTCGATGGCTTTCCAACAGGTAATAGACATAACACACGTCGAGGCACCCTCATCAATAATTGTTCTACAAATTTTCTTGTCGAAGACAATAACTTGTATTTGGAATGCGAGTTGAGGGGGTAACATTGGATTGTGATCTTCCAAGTAAAAAAATATTAAATTTGTATCGGTAGGGTCGATTCCACCAATAGCTTTCAAGAGTGCCTTTCGTTTTATAGGACAACTCTGAATGAATTTGAGGGTTGACATCGCAGATGGTGCTTGGGACAGATCTTCGACAATACTGTAGTTCTGGCCAGCACGTGCATGAGGATTGAAAGCAGATTTTTGGACAACACCCTTTTGGGGGAGGGCGAAGAAATGTATCTAGGCTCGGTCGTTTGAGGTGAAGAGGACCATTGGTAGGTGGATTCATGGGAGATGGTTGGACCAACAAAGGAGGTATTTCATCAACCTTCTCTTTGGAGGAAGAATAATCTTTGGCTCGAGTGGTAAGTGTGATTTCATTCTTCTTTGAATCACTTGTACACATTAAGACATAGGATGTAGTGGGGGGGGAAGGTTGGTCATGAATGACCAATTGGGCCTGTTGTTGAGAAGGGAAGGTTGTGACAACACGGCCAAAGTAGGCGGTTTCAGGGTCCCTCGAAGGAACTTAGTAACCTCGGCTCGTCTTGGACAATCCTTAGTGTAGTGATCATCACCAAAAATAAGACAAGGGTATCGGGGTTTGTGCTTATCCTTATTGTCAACAGGTTGTGTTTTGGTCTTCTTGGATTGCAGATTATTTTTATCCTCCTTGTTCTTACCCTTCCCTTTTTTGGATTTATTTTTTCTGGCGGGGGTAGATTGAACAGAGTTCACCTCAGAAGTCTTGTCGGTGGGAGGGGTAGGAGATAGAGCATTTTGAACATTAGATGCAACAGATTTGTGGTTGTTGCTAGAGGCTTGTACGGAATGGGGTTGTGCATGGAAAGTGCCAATCACACCGTCAGTTGCATGAGAAGCAGCGGAAGTAGTTGAAGTAGCAGAAGTAGAAGGGTGAGGTGCATTAGGGAGTAAGTCGTAAAGAGTACCTGTTTGTGAGTAAACGAGGTCGAGGTATTGAGCACAACTGATCACCTTTTCTTCTATGACAACTCCACCCATGGAGATGTCACGAGTGATGTCATTCATGAATGATTTCGTGAACCACTCTGCCAGCAACTGATTGAGAAGTTCGAGTTTGATGAGATGTCGTCTCCATCGCCACTCATGAATGTGATCAGAGATATGAGTGGCTTTGGTTTGTTTGAAAGAACTCAAAATTTTGGTTCCCATTTTGTAACGGATCAGTAACTGGTAGTGGGTGAGGAAAGCCATAGCGAGGGTGTTGAAATCGGTGAAGAAGCCTCGTGGTAATTCTATATACCACTTCGTGGCAGAACCTATGAAAGTTTGCTGAAAAAGGCGTAAACGAATAGAGTCATCCATCAAAGAGTTGGATGAACACCAAAGGTGAAAATTCATTACATGATTGTTCGGGTCCTCTCTTGTTTTACCATTGAATTTAGGGATGTCGGATGGTAGTTTGGCCGGTATCGCGGGCCATTGAGGAGAGTGACGGATCAGATCATTTAAAATTCTTGACAGATCAGGGAGGTCCAGGGTGGCTAAGAAGGGTAACTGTCTATTCACGTGTCGGTACTGGTGACTTTGGGGAGGGATCTCCATAGGTATACCAGTAGGACCATAAGCAGTTTGCATATAATGCGAAGATCCGGGAAGATTCGGTTGTTGGTGTGGAGGTAGGTAATTTATAGGGTTGTATCGGTTGGGGTTGTTCCCTTGAACAGGGGCGTGGGGTTGAGATTTTGAGCCCCAAATAGGATTGGACGTACCTGGATATGGTTGGCTTGTACTAGGGGTATGAAGGAGATAGCTTGAGGTTGTTGCCCCCCAGTCGAGTGAGGATTGTTTTGGATAAGATAGTTCCAATACCGGGCCAAGGATGGAGGTATGTTTTGTCCATAGGGTTGGGTAGGTGGAGGTTTCCCTCCAATCGGGGATTACGTCTCAATTGGGATTTGTCCTGCAAAAGGGAATTGGGTTTGGCCTCCTAGGTGAAATTGTCCACCGACAGGAATCTAGTAATTAGGTGTGAAAGATGGGATGGTGCCACTAGGGTCGATGCCTTCGATAGGGGATGGAAGAGGTCCTCTAAAAGGGGGTTGAGGAAGTGTTGGAATGAAACCAGGAATGAGATGGTGCCCAGAAGGAGTGGAAATTCCAGGAGTCCCGGTTGGGATTTGTGTAGGAGCGGGAATAGAAGCATTCAATGCATGATATCCAGGGGGAAGTGTTGGGGTGAATCTAGGCGAAAGTGGCATGCCAATGGGAGCTTGGCTAGCCACCATAATTCTGGTGTGAGGACTCATAGTATCTAGGACCATTGTGTAATTGACCATTTGTAGGGGAATAGTCAATATGTGGTCGGCTGGTGGAGCGTCTGAACCAGGAAAATAATAGGCAGTAGTAAAAGGTATTGCGTCTAGATCGGATGTTTTGGGCAGCTCAGGTGTGACAGTGATCTCAATGCCTACTCCTGAGCCAAAGAGATCCCGTCTAAAAATTCCAGTAGTCCAAAAAGTATCTTGACCCTCAGGTCCTATGAAAGGTCTGGTTGGTAATCCAGAAGACTCAACAACTATTTCTCCGAAAGAATTCACTCGAACAATACATCTCACAGTGTCGGGAGGAAGTCAGAAGTCCTCTCGAGAATTGGTAATTCAAAACCATTCTAAAGAGTTAGTTCTTTCCACTTGTGGAGTGGAAACGTCTTGGACTTCACTTTGTTGAGGAGAGCCCTCCGGTGAGTTGGTAGGCAAGGGTTGAGAACCTTCTAGATCTTCAAGGGGGTAAGCCTTTCATTCTATGTGAATGACATGGAGGGTCAATTGTGATCGAGTTAAAATCTTACGAAAGAAATTCTAAGGTCAACTTAGGTAAACAAACAACACGCGCTAGTAAAATCTAGGAATCAAAACCAAGAAAACAAGACCTTCCAATTCCGAAGTCACTAGTTGGTGATGAAATCCAATGTCGCGATGACGAGACAAGAAAGGGCTGGGCTAGGGTGGAAAAGTTACTTTGAAAACCTGCTTAACGAACTTACAACCTAGTGCAAGATCCCACACATAATCGTGGGTATACCCTCCAAGGATCCTGAGTGAGTCTGGCCAACGTCAATTCCAGGTACCATGAAGACTTACCCCTCCACAGTCACCTGTGTAAGACCCTAAGAAGATAGGCTACTAAGGTTACCACAAAAAATAATGATGCTTGGGGAAACAGTCGACAGTCTAATCCACACGCAAGGGCAGGGTATCTAGTCTAAAATCAACTTGAGAGGCTTCCACTCATCATTGTGGGTATACCTTCCAGTGACCCCTGTAATATGTGCAATCTCTACACTGAGATCAACAAAGCAGGGTGAGTAACTCTGTCAATCTCAATGCAACCTCAGGTTTGACCCTTGTGTGAAAAGGGCTTCGTAGGACAAAATGCTGCAAATGGAATTTGACACTCCTTATCACAAGATACTTTTGTGTGTTTTGTGCTTTGGAGAGTGTGTCTCACTACCTATTCCAAATCTCTAGCCTAGCTAGTGTTGGTGCAAAAGAGCCCTAGAAAAAGTTTCTCGTTGAATTTTAAAAATTGTGCAATATTATTAAAGGTTGTTGTTACTCAAGAGGGAGGCGGAGATGAAACCGATGTTCTGTAAGACTTAGACCCAACTTTGCGTAAATAGAGATGAATGATAGAAACTTTCGCTCGATGAATTCTATCTACAACAGGGAGAAAGGAGTTTTTCTGGAACAATGCAAACTACGATGTACAATTCTCTTTTCAAATGTAGTACCAAACAATCATGGATAACATAAATTCACTATTCGTTCTCTTTTAATGCCAATATTTTCTGAATGATTACTTAAAAGAACAAGACTTCTAAATTTTTTTTTAGAAGCCAAAAATAGGGATGGAGCTAAGAAAAGGTAAGCAACCAAAGAAAAAACAATACTCAATAAATGCCCAAATCAAATCTTTCAATGGAGATAAAAATAAAAACCGACAAGAAAAAGTTTCTTGAAATGTATACGGACAAAGAACTTTTCCAAGCAACAAGCAATCTAAAGAAATAATAATCCCATCTTTTAAACCGATCAAAGACTTTTGACCAAACAAGCACTCAGATCTCAGAATATGATATTATACCCTTGTTGGTAAAAGGTTGAGAAGTAAGAACTGGGAAAAAGATTAAGAAGATTTTTCGATATCCGAAAACTAATCGACCGCAAGATTTGAAGTCAAGAAATAGTCAAACACTGGCAAAAGAAGTTCTTCCTAGATGAACAAAAAAATATGGGCATCAAAAAAGACAAGAAGACCTAATCCAAAACTTTTATAAATGGGTTCACAGCCTAGTAGTGGAGTAGAGTGCTAGAATGAGGCATTCTCGCAATCTGGACACTAGCAGGGTGCAGGGATGTCACACTGGACTGAACAGTGGGGTGCAAAAATGAAAGGTTCCCGCAGGCTATAGAGAGGTATAGTGCAAGAAGGTTTGTAAATTATGAAAATTTGGAAAAGGGACAAAAATTTTGAGTGAAATTCTAGGTCCAGAGAGTCTATAAGGGTCTCATATAGACTCATAGACTGGTTGGAAATGAAATAGGTAGACCAAGAGAAAATGACCAACAAAATACAACAAAAATGAGTTGTATCCGTAGTGGAGTCGCCAATTTTGTTACAGGATAAATCGGTATATGCAGACACTAATAGATCTCCCTAGATCCACCTAGATCTAGAACAAAACAGGATAGGACATAACTCTTTCTCTAAGTTGCAGTCATTGAATCTACTACCAAGAAGGAATGAGTGACATACCTTTATATCGCTTCCTTAGGACTTTGTTGTTCCTACTTCGCTCCGGTGCTCTTATGAGATCAGGTCCAAGACAACACAAACCAACCAAACTGAAGATAACAAAGTATATTCAATGTCAACCTATGCATATGATCAAGGAGTTATGCAATAAAATAAGAGTGATTTTATGGGAAAGGGACATATCGTTGTATTATATTAAATGAAAGTAGAAGATACAACCAGATTGCCTTGATGTCACAAGCTTCCTTTCAGTGGTCCTTGGTTCCAACACACACACTTGCTATACACTTGCATGAAGAATATCCAATACAACTTGATAGACAAATAAAGTCTTCAAGCTTCAATCCAAACAGGGTTCTTCACACAATTCTTTCATCAATTCTCCATTCAATCTTGCTTAACCTCTTCCTTGAGAAACCCTTCATTATATAGGAGAAGGAGAGATGGTTAAAGGGATGAGGATGATCCCATTAAATCTAAGAAGTCAGTAGGATGCCAACCATGGGAATTCCAACTCATTTTCTAGAAGATACTCTTCTAGAACCTTCGTAACTTCCTCTTCCTTTTAAGCTTCGAAACAGGTTTGCACCCTACCTATAGAGAAGACTGTGAACAACTCACAGGCTAGGTATAGGGTTGTCTGTGAGAATCAAGATTCTCGCACCCTACAACATAGTCAGCCTGCGAACTCATCTTAAAAGTATGTTTTTTGGAAGAAGACAGAAGTCACTTTTCTCAAGCAAAAATTCCTTATGAGAGCATGAACACATAACTATAGAGACATCACCAGAGTGACCAAAATCATGTGTAACAACAATGATTATGCATCTTTGCACCTTCTCCTTTGGATTTTTAGTAGGATCCCAACTGGGTACCTTCATAAACATACTTTGGACACTTTGGCCAATTTTCACCTTCATCTGAGCTCCAGGCTGCTAGATACAACTTGCTAAAGTTTCAAGCCAATTAATATATTTGGCCCTGAATGCTACAGGTACCTCCTATGCCCTCTTATACATTTTTGTGTGCCCATATTTATATTTTGACTCTATGGATGTATTCTATGTCCCAAGATATTTCTGTAGAATACTCTTTTGCCTTGATCTGATTCCAAAGAAGGGAGTTATGGGCCTTAGAAGTTAACTAGGGATTAAAATTTACCCTCCATTGTTTGGGATGTAAATCCCTCATACTAACTTTGTTTGACAAATGGTTTACACTATTAGAAATCTCTCTTTAAGCTCTATTATTTGAGATGTAGAAACTATGTTTCCATCTAGGACATACAATTTCGAATTTGACTTCTCAAAAATGTTATTTAGGCCTCCGAAAATGGCGTGTAAGTTAAACACGTGGAAAATCACTAAACTTTTCTTTCTGAGGATAAGCTATCATGGTATGTAGGTTTGAAAAGATTTCTCTGGGATGGAAGGTGATTGAATATTCATTATGTGGATTTGAAACTTGTGAATTATAGATATTTTGATTATCCAGATTGTCCCGTTCAGGAATAGAGATGAAATATGAAAACCAATCAAATATTTCTTAGTCTGATGGTTTGTCACTTTTAGGAAATCTACAATAAATTTGCATGACTCTTTGAAAGAAATCATCCATAGATTAATTTTTGAGCCTACAGATTTCTTCAAGTTCAATAAAGAGTTCATCATAAACGTAATCTACATGAGCAGTGATAAAGAATTCCATGAATTGTTTCCAACTATGTATCGATTTCACTGGTAATGTCCTAAACCAGGATTTAATCCATCCTTCTAATGTGAGGATAAATAATCGACAAATTTCATTATCCCGAAGAATTTTGAGATTGTGTTGTGTAATGTTAAAATGATTGAGATGTGTGAATGCAAAGACATGTCCTTCACCATCGAATTTTAAGTTCGATAAGAGATCCATTGTCTTGACTGAGATGGCCCCTGAGGGTCTTATAATACTCAAAGGGTTATCCCATATAGAGATACGGAGAGGAGCCATGGTCTAGTTAAATTTTTTTGATGAAATGACTCAACATAGGCCCTCCTTCTAATGCCAATTTTGTTAACGCGGGAAGAATTCCCTTTATCAATAGTAGGGGTTACCGATAATGAGAAGTCCCAATTATATCTCTCATCGTTTCGAGTAGGGAACCAATCCAAATTTTGGCCCGGTAACCATTTCTAGTTTGGGGTTTACTGGTTGTGGCCTAGTCCACCATCTCTCTACTGGGAAATGCCACATCAAAATTACGACCTCTGATACCAATTCGATTTACTGATATGCTTTGCATATAAATAGGGTTACGCAAAATAACAACAACTATATATATACAACATATATAGAAAAAACCATGAGAATAAATGAATAAATATTTATACAACATATAAATTAACACATAGTAGAAACTTATCTTTGGTAAAAAGAACACCAATTTCATCCAAACCTTCCACGTTCCTCCCATCCTTACATTGCACTGCTCGTAACTTTCAGCAGTGGGTCACCCTTGATTTGGGGATAAAACTCCATCGAGGCAAAGGAAATCTTAACCAAGATAAGGTCTCTCAAACAACATAAAACTCATACTTAGGTGTCAAATCAAACTAACAACGTGTAGTCCCTCATTCCTTGTATGCATGTCCCACCCCAGGAAGTGTGCCCCTTCTCTACTCAATAATCTTCGGCTGCCCCACTTCCCTTATGGGGCTTCAACAACAGGATGAATAGGAAGTATCAGAGCCCTATAGTTGTATCTTGGCACCTTCGGAAATCAATTCCCAACATATCTCTCACCTAGATAGAATTCTCACGGGACTGACAACCCACTTCTTCAATGTCCTACGGGCCTAAGAACCCGCTTCTTCAATGTCCTACAGGCCTGACAACCCACCTCTTCAGTCCTGATCCAAATATTTCCATGGTATAGGTACAGGTAATGGAAGCATGAAGTACGATTGGTAGGGGAGGTGATGGTAAGAAGAATGATAATGGAATGATGGCCAAATGAACTAAATCCCCCCCAATTATATTATCATGTTCGCAACTTGACACTTGTCATGTTGGGAACTAGCTTGGGCCCACATGGAATAAGTTTCCCAATTTATAACTTAGGATACATTTTATATCCATATTTTATACTTTATATTTTTAGGAATATTAATAAAATATTCCTTTGGGCGTAAGCCCCTTATCTTATCCCATTGTTCCTAGACTCTTGCCCCCCCCCCTTTCCCATTCTAGTGGAGTTTATCCTCCCATACTCTTTTACATGGTTGGTCTGCAACAATGATGTGTTTTCATTAAAAATTGAGTGTGATTACATTTTACAAAAATAGGCTCACTGGCATTTCAACTTCAAGCTCACCAGCCTAACAACCATACAAGCACTATGGCCTAAAAAATGTATACATACAAAGGCACTCTAACCCTAGAGTATTTTGGCTCACCATCCTATATGTACAATTACAATTGGGGCTCAACCTGGGGTATTGCATTCCCATCCCCCTTATTTATGCATTGTCCTCAATGCATTATATATATGTACATTTAAAAATTATTCAAAAAGATCCATGCCTTTGCTATTGAAGTTTGTTAACTTATTGGTTCTCTAATTTCCAAGCATCAAATTCATGTATTCATACTACAACTGGAAGTCATTTCTCTACTCCATAGAGTTTCTTTAGGAAATAATTCAACTAGCATGATCTGTAAGTTTGAAAAGATTTCTCTGGGATGGAAGGTGATTGAATATTCATTATGTGGGTTTGAAACTTGTGAATTATAGATATTTTGATTATCCAAATTGTCCCCTTCAGGAATAGAGATGAAATATGAAAACCAACCAAAGATTTCTTGGTCTGATGGTTTGTCACTTTTAGGAAATCTACAATAAATTTGCATGACTCTTTGAAAGAAATCATCCATAGATTAAATTTTGAGCCTACATATTTCTTCAATTTAATTAAAGAGTTCATCATAAACATACTCTACATGAGCAGTGATAAAGACTTCCATGAATTGTTTCCAGCTATGTATCGATTTCACTGGTAATGTCCTAAATCTAGGATTTAATCCATCCTTCTAATGTGAGGATAAATAATCAACAAATTTCATTATCCCGGAGAATTTTGAGATTGTGACGTGTAATGTTAAAATGATTGATATGCGTGAATGCAAAGACATGTCCTTCACCATCGAATTTTAAGTTTGATAAGGGATTATTTGTCTTGACTGAGATGCCCCTTGAGGGTCTCAGAATACTCAAAGGGTTATCCCATATAGAGATACGAAGAGGAGCCATGGGATAGTTAAAAACATTTGATGAAATGACTCCACATAGGCCCTCCTTCTAGCGCCAATTTTGTTAACGCAAGAAAAATTCCCTTTATCAATAGTAGGGGTTACCACCAATGAGAAGTCCCAATTATATCTCTCATCGTTTCGAGTAGGGAACCCATCCGTATTTTGGCTCGGTAGCCATTTCTAGTTTGGGGTTTACTGGTTGCGGTCCAGTCCACCATCTCTTTACTGGGAAATGCCACATCAAAATTCCAACCTCTAATACTAATTCGATTTACTAATATGCTTTACATATAAATAGGTTTACGCAAAATAACAACAACTATATATATACAACATATATAGAAAAACCCATGAGAATAAATGAATAAATATTTATACAACATATAAATTAACACATAGTATAAACTTATCTTTGGTAAAAAGCAAACCAACTGTGTGCAGACCTTCCATGTTCCTCCCATCCTTACACTGCATTGCTCATAACTTTCAACAGTGTGTCACCCCCGAGTTGGGGATAAAACTCCACCGGGGCAAAGGAAATCCTAACCAGGATAAGGTCTCTCAAAAAACATAAAACTCATACTTAGGTGTCAAATCAAACTAACAACGTACAATCCCTAATTCCTCGTATGCATGTCCCACCCCAGGAAGTGTGCCCCTTCTCTACTCAATAATCTTTGGCTTCCCCACTTCCCTTATGCAACAACAGGATGAATAGGAAGTATCAGAGCCCTGTAGTTGCAGCTTTAAACCTTCATAAATCAATTCCCAACAGTTCTCTCACCTAGAGATAATTCTCACGGGCCTGACAACCTGCTTCTTCAATGTCCTATGGGCCTGACAACCCACCTCTTCAGTCCAGTTCCAAATACTTCCATGGTACAGGTACAGGTAATTGCAGCATGAAGTACAGTTGGTAGGGGAGGTGATGGTAAGAAGAATGATAATGGAATGATGACCAAATAAACTAAATCCCTCCAATTATATTATCATGTTCGCAACTTGACACTTGTCATGTTGGGAACTAGCTTGGGCCCACATGGGATAAGTTTCCCAACTTAGAACTTAGGATATATTTTATATCCATAGTTTATACTTTATATTTTAGGAATATTAATAAAATATTCCTTTGGGCTTAAGCCCCTTAGCTTAGCCCATTTTCCCTGGACTCTTATCCCCCCCCCCTTCCCATTCTAGTGGAGTTTATCCCCCCATACTCTTTTACAAAAATTGAATGTGATTACATTTTACAAAAATAGGCTCACTGACATTTCAACTTCTAGCTCACCAACCTAACAACCATACACGCACTATGGCCTCCAAAATGCATACATACAAAGGCACTATATCCCTAAAGTATTTTGGCTCACCAGCCTATATGTAAAATTACAACTAGGGCTCAACCTGGGGTATTGCATTCCCCTCCCCCTTATTTATGCATTGTCCTCAATGCCTTATATATATGTACATTTAAAACTTATTCAAAAAGATCCATGCCTTTACTATTGAAGTTTGTTAACTTATTGGTTCTCTACTTTCCAAGCACCAAATTCATGTATTCACACTGCAGCTGGAAGTCATTTACTCTACTCCATAGATCTTCTTCAGGAAATAATTCAACTCATTGTTCCATCTGACACACCCTCATGATTATATCTACCACTCCATAAGAATCTTTTAGTTTCCCTTCCTTCCCGCACTCACCCTTCTAGGATTAGGTATCCCTTCACTGCTACATAGTCCTTCAATTATCCATATTTCCACACAAGGAGGGAACCAACTCATTACCAGAACCCACCAAGGTTCTACATTTATAGGGCTCCAATGGCTCCACCAATAGTTGTTCTTCCCAAGCATACCATATTCAATAAATATTATTTCATATGTATCACACACATACATTCATTATGAGACAATATTATAAAAACTTCATTTAGAAATTCAAATTTATTTCATACGAAAATTCAACTTGCCCCCAAAATATGAAATTCTATCTCATAATTTTATTGGTTGTTGCAACAACATGCATCAGTATTTATTATGGCTTTCTACAACACCATACTTGAGACCACTTTTCTGCAATGCTTCCATCTTGTATTCAACCAATATATTATTAGTGCTTCTTGCATAATATACCATATACTTGAATTTTAACATTTTCAAAATTTACAAAGTGATCTTAGAACTGTTTACACTTAAAAATTCAATCACAACTAACAATCTATTTATTAATTAGAATGAAATTATCATTCCATGCATATATATTATCAACCTCCAAGATTTTACTATGTTCCTCTGACAGAGCTTTCTTGTGACTACTTTAACTTGCAAATCTCTTGTTGAATTATCTAATAACTCCTGAAATGTTCTCAACCTCATGAGTTAGTAACAATTATATCATTTCAGTTGCTAGCTTAATTATTTCCACTAAATATTATATATGCATATATTCACCAAAATGCATTCAACGATTACATTCAAGCATAAACAACTCTATTGGGCATGACTGAAACTCTACCACTTACACACTTTCGTAATATATCTATACATATATATTCAATGCATCCTTGCATTGATTTCATAATGCCCTTAATCTAAGTCATGCATCTCACCATGGTGGATTAGAAGGTTTGGACAATGCCTTGACACACCATCCATACACTTCCCCTTGCTTGCAAAATCATTTGGATTCCTTCCTTTTCGACCCAAACACTACACCAAGAATAAAATTAGATGGTGTTCTATAGTGTTAGAAAAAAATTTGTAGTACAAACATTAGTTATAGTTTCCTTGGATACTTGTATGGCACTATAGTCTTTCCTTATCCAACCATGTCATGGCTTCATACTGTTGGAATACTGAGAGGGAGGGGTTGGGGGGAGGGGGGTGAATCAATATGAGAAATTTATTATGACTTTTAACCACAATATGTAATCATTACTTTATTAGCAGTATATCATCAATATATCATGAGCAGTATAAATCAACAAAGCATAATCCACAAAAATGCAATACAGTGGAATTTACATGGAAACCCAAATGGGAGAAAACCACATAATGTTTTTCTTATATATCAGAAGAATACATTCATTGGAAACACCAAATTCCTAATTCTCCAACTACAACTGGAAGGAGGCTCCAACCCCCTATTTACAATCTCCAACCTCAACGAAGCTACAACTCTCTAAATTTTCTGGCTCCAACCAAAAGGAGGTTGTAACCCCATGATTCTTAGGCTTCAACCTGAAGAAAGCTCCAACTCCATGTGTTCTCCAACACCAACTAGAAGGAGACTACAACCCCCTTTACTTTCCCCATACTACTACCCTGAAATATAAGTGTAGACCAATTGTCACTACCACAATCACTGCCACTGTCACTGTCACTATCATTGTCACTGTCATTGTCTCTATCACAACAACCTGTAACCCGTTAACATGTCACTGTATCAAACCTATAATTGTCAATGCACCATCAAACTGTAATTGATCATCAACAAAACCTGTACCATACCATGCATCAACTGTGTTCCAACAATTGTAGTATAACATGCATAAATAATGTACCATAAGATATGTCAAATGTAGATACCATAACATCAATAATGAGTAGATAATCATGTACCACGTACTAGAACATCAATCACCTATAAAACTAGTACCATATACCATACCATCAATCATATATGGACTTGTACCATATCATCAATGAAGTGCCTCGTGCATATGCCACCATACATCAAGTGTATACCTCAACCTTACATCCACATCTCAAAGATATGTCTCTAATAATGAACCATAACAGTCATGCCATAACCAGATACAAAATTATACCTCAATCAACCATGTAGCCAAGATGTACCTCAATCATGTGTCAAGCCAAACATACCTCAAGCATGTATCGTACCACAACCAAGTATAATCTTCACAAAAAGCACATGAGCATACCTATACCTTTATAGATGACCCTATACACAGAAATGATGACCTGTAAGCTCTCATATGGCCTCAAGGACCTCACACAATCATTACCCCCAAATATGTCTTGTCCTCGCGGGACTAAGACATGATGTTACATGGGGCCTCACGTGACATGCATTATGCAACCTGCGGGGATGCCTCACATGACAATATTAGTATGAACCGAAGGGGTAAACTAAACTAGGGTTTCCTCAAAACATTTTCATCTTCACTGTAATCCCTAAGCTCTCGCACTTATCACTTGTTTCTACCTCATATTTCGTCATCGCAAACTTGCCAAAAACATCACTAGTTCACTAGAAGATGTTCAATAGAATAAGTGAGTGAATGTACTTATGAATTACTCATTGAGGTGTATTTATACTTTTTCAAGTGACCTTTCTCCTTAATATTAGGGATTCTAGACTCTATTTTTACAACCACTTTACCCTTTCCTTAAAGACTTGTAACCAACTAGGGGCTTCTTGACCATTCTTCGGGGATTCTAACTTCAGAAGACCATAACTCCTCAATCGTGAGAAACCACATGGTGTACCACCTATCACCAGAAATGGAATGATGAGGAATATACATCCATGAGTGAGTTACATGCATTTAAACCATCCTTCGTGACCTTTTTCCTTGATCAACTATGAGTTCCATGACCATACCATTAGGGCTACCAAAATTCTTCAACGGTTGACATCAATGAAAACTGATATTTCAACAATCTCCCCCTTTGACATTGATGGAAACATTGGTGGCATGGTAACACTCATAACATTCATTCTCCTTCTCATGCTCCCCATGTGATCATCGCTCCCCCTATGACCATTGCTCCCCTATCTTCATGCATCTATTCTTTCTCTCTGTTTCCATGCCTTTGTTCTCTCTCACCCCCTTTGACATCAATGGTAAAGGGTAATTATCCTTTGGGTCTACTCCCCCTGTCTACAAGTCTCTAATTTCTCTTCATGGTTCTTCCTCTTCTAATACTTTGATGTATATGAAAAGCATTCAAAATATTATTTACTTGAATTCATGTCTTTTTCTTCTCTCCCCTTCTCTTACTATGCATGATCCCATGTGGATCATTGTGGTGTAGAAACTACTCCAATTTTATGTCGAATATACTCAAAGGTATCTCTTTGAGGAGGTTTGGTGAATATATCTGTAATCTACTCTTTTGTCCCAAGGTACTCTAGGTTGATGTGCTTATATGTAACATGTTCTCGTAGAAAGTGAAACTTGATCGAAATGTGCTTCATCTTGGAATGCATTACTGGATTCTTAGAGATACTAATATCACTAGTGTTATCGCATAGTATCGGAATAGGCTCGACATATTCTGCCTGTATATCCTGGAAGGTTTGATTCATCCAGATAACTTGAGTGAAACATGTTGTCATTTCAATATACTCTACTTATGTTATGGACAAAGATACCTATGATTTTTTCTTTCTCAACCATGATACTAGATAATCACTTAAGTAGAAATTTTATCCACTTGTACTTCTTCTATTGTCAATAATACATTCCCAATCTGCGTATGTGTAGGCTACCAAAGATAGATCATTCCATTTTGGATACCATAATTCAAAATCTTGTGTTTCCTTGAGATATCTAAATATTCCTTTTACTACCATGACATGTGTTTCTTTCAGTGTTGCTTGAAATCCCGCAACTTGCCCAACTACTTGCATCACATTTGGTATTGATGATGTCACATAGATTAAGTTTCCAATAATTGATCTGTAGAGACTCTGATATGAATCTTGAGATTCATCTTCCTTGCTCAACTTGTAATTGGTCTGCATAGGATTACTTATGACTTTGCAGTCTTCCATTCCAAACTTATTTAACATTTATATGATGTATTTGGTTTGGAAGATGAAAATACCTTTATCACACTGACATATCTATAATCCCAAAAAGAAATTCAACTCACGGAGTAAACACATTTCAAACTCATTCTACATGTCTTTGGAAATTTTTTGACTCATATTGTCATCATCTCTTCCAAATATAATATTATCTACATAAACTTCAATTATCAATATATTTTCTTGATCCACTTATATGTAGAGATTTGTATTTTCATTGCCCTTCATGAATCCTTTTTGTTGTAGATACTTGTCCAATACTGAATACCATGCTTTGGGGACTTGCTTGAGTCCATACAGTGCTTTCTTCAACCTGTAAACATATTCTTTTTTGATAGTATAAACCATTTAGGTTGTTTGATGTAGACTTCTTCTTCTAATTCCCCATTTATAAAGCATGATTTTATGTCCAACGGATACACCTTGATTCTTTTGGAACATGCATAGGCTAAGATCAATCTGACTGCTTCCATCCTGGAAATTGGGAATAGGTCTCTTCAAAATCTATACCTTCAATTTGAGTGTATCCTTTGAAAACTAACCTTGCTTTGTTTTTGGTTACATGTCCATCCACGTTCAACTTGTTTCAGAAAACCCACTTTGTACCAATCATGTTCTTTTTCTTCAGACTTGGAACAAGTTCCCATTTGTCATTCATCTCTATCTAATGTAATTCTTCATCCATAGCCTTCATCCAATTTTCACCCTTGATGTCCTATTCAAAATGGTTTGGTTTAACTGTGGATAACAGTGCTAGATTCCTTTGTTCTGGTGAACGTATTCTTCTTCGGGTTTCAACCCCTGCATATTTATTTCCAGTCATCTTTTCTCGTGGATGGTTTTTTTTCACTTGTCGGCTAGGTGTCTTGGGAGGTATCTATTGCTCATCTTCCTCTTGCTCTGCTTTAGGTTTCTCTTCTTCTTATGTTGCTTCTTCTTCTACCTTTTCTTCTTTTAACCTTCTTCATCATCCTGCTCTTCTAGATCTTTGCTTCTTTCTTTGATCTTTCATTCACCTGTTTCTTCAATTGCTGCATTGATGCTTTCCCCTATCTTTTTGAGTCTTGGAATAAAGAATTTATATGCTTTTCTTTTGCTTGAATACCATGTTATCACCTATTATGTTCTACAAAGTTTTATCGCTCATCTCTTATTTTCTTCATTTAAATTTTGTATAGGTTATAAATCCTCATCATTAGGTTGTTAAAGGCTCAAAATATTTATCATGGGGGTCAAAATAATGTTTTATTGAGAGGAGTGAGATATACTTAGTATTGTAAAAGGGGATAGGAGGATTTATGCACATGTTTGTATGATTTTCTCATGACAACATTAGTTTTAAATCTTTCCATCATAGTCATATGTCATGTCATAACTTATGTCTCATTATTATCAAATTTAGATAATGAATTTCAAGTCAATTCCATTCAAAAAATTCCAAAAGACAGTTTTTCAGGGTGCTACAGGAACTTCCACTTGTCCCTAATTTTCATCATTATGAGTATTTTTGGAGTTTGAAGATGTGGATCATCCTACCTGGAAGAATGAAAGATCAAGGTGGCTATCAAGTACCCAATCAAAATCACAGCATGAAAATGTGACAGTACTTTCACATGTTTGTATATGTTATCCAAGATGTCATGTGGATGGGGTTTTTTAAAACAATTATTTCAACCTGGTGTATTATTTCTTACTCTAGTTTCACATTACAGACGATCGATTTGAATTTCCTCCATACAACCAGTAAATCTCGTATCTATCTCCACATAGTAGGCATATCCCATTTCTACAACAAGGAATCTAGTCTTCTGGTCATCACAGTAGATATGGGTAAAAGTGGACACATAAACAGAAAGGAACCCTATGGACCTAAGCTAATGGAGGCATACGAAAACGTCAAACATGTTTTCCACCAAGCTGGATGGTATATGTATTGTGCTAAATTGGATTGTTACCACTATGATATAGCTCGGGAATTGTTTTAAGGATTTGATGGACAGAGGGTTCAAATCTCTAGTCTAATTATGCAGGTTACAGAGGAATCAATAGAAATATCATGTAATCTCCCTTGTGATGGTGAAAAATGGTTCAAGAACAAGTTAATCACAGGTGGGGATGTCAATCAATTCTTAAAACCAGAGCACAAAGATACCAATTGGTCCAAGGGTATTCCTAAGGACTGGATAGTTGATGAATGGTTGGAGGCTTTGTAGATGCTAAAACACCATATTACATGTGAAGGTTGTTTTACTAATGTTTTCATATTTCATCTTCGATTCCTCCTTCATTTGTAAGGAATTAAAAGGATGAGCCTACCATATTATTTCTTACGGGACCTAAATAAAATGGCCATGAAAATTCAAGCAAACCCCAAGATTCCCCTGCATGGTATCTATAATCAAGGGTTAATCAAGATACTCATTAAAGAAGATCTGAAGAAAAGACAGAGGACATGGGATCAATTCTTGATCCAGTCAGGGTTTAAAACATCATTTCATCCTCCTGCCTAAAATTCGACTGACAAATTTTTTGAGCCAACGCGAGGAGCATCATCAAGTAAAAATCAACCTGCCTTTTCAAGGAAGAATAAAAGAAAAACCAGTTTGAATGTTTCAGGTGAACAAGTCGAGGCTACCCCAATCAGTTTGCAAACATTTGAAGGATCTTCTCATGCACTGGGTGGAGGTAGGCATCCTTTCTCACATGCACAAAAGGTTTATATCAGAAAAAGTAAAATGTTAGCAGAACCTATGATGTTGAAAGAGATTCAATAACCTAAGACTGTAGAGGCACATTCAAGCCTTGTACAATCTAAAAAACCTATTCCAAATATTGTTCCTCCTAGTTCTAGTTCTTATGAAGATGATGTTGATAGATATAAAATTTTGATAAGGAAAATGAGTACTAGGCCACAAAACAAGTTATTATTGAAATCCAAAGCCATGTATAACCATGCAATCAAATATAAGGTTATAGTAATCGATGAGGAACTTACAAACCATAATATGGAGCCATCAACAAGCAAGAAGGTTTCTAAAATCAAAACTAATAATAAGAAACCTAAGAAAGAGGATCTAGCAGCAAATAAAAAGGTTCCTATAGAAAAAGAAAAATTTGATTCCAGACAACAGAGGAAGCAAAGAAAACAGAGCAAGAAAGGCCCAAAACCTATGACCATATATGAATATGATAATCCAAAGAAAATGCCAACTCATTCTGAAACAAAGCAAACAAGAGGTAACAATTTGGATCTGTTAGCTGAGGCATCTAAATCTGTCTTCCAGGGAGAAGTTTCAATTTGAGAACTCAAGTGTTTATGCAAAACCTAATTTTTGACTAAAATATGATGGATGCTCGAAGAAATCCTTTTTTTTTTCATGAACTTGAGGTAGTATCTCCCTATGAGTAATGATTGTATGTAACCTGGGCAAGAAAAAGGAATGAAGGATATTAAAATCAGATTTTAAAAGAGCACTACAGGAAGTACCTGCAATACTCCTCACAAGAAAAATATTGACGCTATAGGAACACCTGTAGCAGCCGATTTTGTAGAAGAAGACACAAAATTTCATTTTTGTGATGGGAAAAGCAGATGATGAGGTAAATATTTTATGGAATCTGAAGAGAGAGTTTGATATCCCTTTTGAAGTTGATTTATAGCCTATTTTTGGTGGATGACAATACATATCAATCATCTATTTTTGAGTTGTCAAAGTGTTGAAACAAATGGATGCCACAGGATCAAGTGGGTCTTGGAAGATTAGGTGAAGGATGTAGCATACCATCCAGGTGTAATAAATTCAACAAAGGACCTATCTCTATGCAAAGTTGTTTCCTATATTATAGGATCTAAATTGTAATTGTTTTCTATTTTTATGTATCAATAGATATAGGAAAAATTCACTCGTGGCATGTAGGAGTTTGTATTTAGATATCCCTAGATATCATATTGATCATAAATGTATGGAATTGATGTAAAACTCTATATATTTCATGAAGTAGAAGAAGAAAGGGTTTGATCCCTGTTTTTGGCTTGATATTGTATATCTAAAGTCTATTTTGATTCATTTTTCCTATGTAAAGACTTCAACTGCTAATAAAGTTAATGGTTAGTTTGTGTTCCTTCTTTATTTATCATCTTCTTTTTTTCCTCTGAAACACTTTGTTGATGTTATATGATCTTATGACAAATGCTTATGTGATGAGAAGGTTGCTTTAAAGGGTTTTCAATAATATTTACCACATTGGTGTTTCTTCTTCTTAAATCTTATTTGGAATGATTTCTAGATAAAGGTTCAGTATTCTACTGCATAAGGACCTTAAGGACAATATTTGTTTCTTGGTGGATTTATCAGTTTTGTTTTTTCCTTCTCTTAATCACATCACCCAAAACTTTAAGTCTCTAGAAATTAGTTTTATTTACCTAACTTGTTACACCTAGGTAAGTGGTCTTAACAGATCAGATCATTATTCCCTTTCAAACCAAGCAAGGATGTATCCATCTTTATAAAATTTATTGATCATTTTGAAACAAGATGTACTAGGCTTGACTCAATAACAATATTGAGTTGACTTCTAGCGCTAACATGCCCAACCAATATGCCCTTATCAACTCAGAAATCAAATTTTCCAATCTTTCCATATTCTCTTTTGATATATCATTTGCCTCCAAATACTCTGAAATGATTCACATTTTTCAGTCTTCTTTTCCAAAGCTCATAGGGAGTCTTATCAATGTTACTTCTGATCATTCCTTTGTTTAGGATATTAACTATTGTATGTACTTCCTGTTCCCAAAAGATATCACTCAACTTGGAATCTTTCACCATGGTTATGGCCATTTCTTGTATTGTTATGTACTTTCTTTCCTTTCCAATTTCATTCAGGACATATAGGTTGTTTGGAGTTCTTATAGTTGTAGCCACCAACTTCCATGATCCTTGTTTCCTTATCTCACATTTTTCTGTGTCAAACAAGAGTTTGTGTCCTTGATCACACATTTGACTTACACTTAGTAGATTGTGCTTCATATCTTCGACCAGTATAACATTTTTTGCCTTGACATCTTTGCTTCCAAGATTTACTGTACCTCTACCTATATTTATGGTTGGGTTATCATTTCCAAATGAAATTGATCCATCTCATTCATTATTAACAGTCAAAAACCTATTCTTGTCAACTTTCATATGTTTCAAACAATTGTTGTTAACATACAACCCACTTTTCTTATGTTTTGCTTGTAGAGAAAGAGAGCATTCTTTAGTGTTAAATTGATCCTACTTCCTTCTCCATATTCTTTGTGGTTCCTATTTGATATCTTGCTTTAGTTCTCTTGGACGAACAATCAGTCTACAATCTTTGGTCACGTGTCCAAAATTGTTGCACTTGTAGCACTCTACTTCATTACTTAGTGAACCCAAACTGTTGTGATTTATTTTATGTACTTCATGTGAATTTCTAGGATAATTGTTGTTCGAATAACCTTCATAGTTTCTTCTGTTCTTGGCATAGGCTCTACAATTTTCAGCTTTGTGTCCAAAATTGTTACAAGAATAAAATAAACCAAGAAAAATAGTTTGATACCTAGATGTAGGGGATATTCTGAAAGGTGGTACTCTTATGAATCCTTCTTCTTCTTGAGATGTTGCTTATTGTTGATTCTATGTTCTGAATATTTTGGGTGGTCCAGTTCCTCTGGCATTTCCTTCTTGAGTACCTATGACTATTTCTACATAGTTTATTTGTTTTTCTTCCTATTATGTCATCTTAGAGGTCGAACCTTTCTCATTTTGTATCTAGTTGTATCCTAGCCTAGACCTGACATAGTTTGGCCTTTTATTGTTGAAGATCTCATCCAATATCTTGGTGTTGTTCTCCCAAATATATTTTTTCTAAAGATCTTTTCTTAAAGTGACTATTTCTGCTTCCAATATTTCAATCATCTTCTCCTTATCTTCTAACTGATTTCTGAGTGTTTATTCAACTCTTTTGTCTTCTTCTACCTATATTTTTAACTTCATGATTATCTACTCGATTTCTTCTAAGTTGGAAATTTGAGATCCTTATTTCTTCTTTAATTCTACTTTGAGTGACTTGTTTTTCTTTCTTTCTTTCCCTACTTCTTCTAAGGCATTAATTAATTCTTCTCTAATATCGACTTCACCTTCTTCTTTAGAATTTTATTCATCATCATCATCTACTCCCATGAAGATTACTCTTTATGAATCATTATCACTATCATCATCCTTGTCTAATAAGGAGTTGTCTTCCTTTGAGTATAAACTTTTCTTGAAGAATTTATTTTTGTTCCTTTTCCTATCTTCCTTTTTATTTTTATTTTTCTTCTTAGGATATTCTTCTTCATCACTACCTTTATTCTTAGCATAAGGAAATTTAGAAGAAAAATGACCAATACCATCATAATTAAAAAAATTCGATGGAAGCATACCTTTGTACTTGTCGGTTCCTCTTTTCAACTTTCTCACAAAGTTTTCCACTTCGTCATGTTCCTCTAAATCATCGTTGCAACTAGAATTTAGTTTTGACTTTGGATTGTTATAATTATTTGTATTCTTGGATTCTTTGAATGATGCTTCGTTCGTGATTGGGTTATCTTGTTCTATCCTCATTTCATAAGTTGTGAATATTCCATGTAGCTCGTCAATGCTCAAACTGTCAATGTTTTTTCTTTCTTCCAGGGTCGATATCTTAGTATTAAATATCATAGGAAGAGATCTTAAACCCTTTTAAAAAATCATTGATTCATCAACTTATTCTCCCACTCCTCTAATAGTGTTCATTATTTCCTCAACGCGTAGAAATTAGGTTGTAATGTCTTCATCTTCCTTCATCTAAAATTGCTCAAACTTATCTCTAAGGGTTTGTATCTTAGCTCCCTTGACTTTGGCATCTTCTTCATATATATTTTTAAGTTTGTCCCAAATATCCTTTATGGTCTTGCAATGCATAACTTTGACAAATATTGAATCATCCAAACTGCTCAAAATGGTGCATTTAGCCTTTGAATTGTTTTTGTTGAGTTTATTTCCATCTTTGTCAGTTGGGGGAGTGCCAGGTATTGTATATCCATCTACTACTAACTTCCAAACATCAAATCCTTGTTCTTGTAAAAGTGTTTTCATCATTTTGTTCTAAAAGGCATATTTTTGGCCATCAAATCTTGGTGCTCCAATTTTAGCGTATTACATGATCTCCTCCCAGTGGTTAAACTATTTCTTGAAGGACCTTCTTTGATACCAATTGTTGGAATACTGATAGGAGGGGGGTGAATCAGTATGAGAACTTTATTATCACTTTAAACCACCATATGTAATCATTAATTTCACCAGCAACATATAATCAATATATCATGAGCAACATAATTCAACAGAACATAATCCACATAACACAGTACAACAAAATTTGTGTGGAAACCCAAATGGGAGAAAACCGCGGAATGATTTTCTTATATATCAAAAGAATACATTCATTGGAAGCACCAACTTCCCAATTATCCAGGTAAAACTGGAAGGAGGATCAAACCCCCTATTTACAGGCTCCAACCCAAAGGAATCTATAACTTCCTGAATTCTCTAACTCCAACTAAAAGGAGGCTACAACCCCTTCTTTCTCAGGCTCCAACTTGAAGGAATATCCAACTACTTGTGTTCTTCAGAACCAACCGGAAGGATGCTACAATCCCCTTTCCTTGCCCCATCTTATTTTCCTGAAAAATAAGTGTATACCAACTATCACTACCACAATCACTGGCATTTCCGTTGTCACTGTCACTGTCACTATCACTATCACTATCACTGTCACTTCCTCTTTCAAATCAACCTGTAAAATGTCAACCTATCACTATATCCAACCTGTAATTGTCACTGCACCATCAACCTGTAATTGATCATCAGCAAAACTTGTACCATACCATGCATCAATTCTGTACCAATAAATGTAGTATAACATGCATCAATCATGTACCATAAGATATGCCAAATGTAGATACCATAACATCGATGATGAGTAGCTAATCATGTACCATGTACTAGAACATCAATCACATATAAAACCAGTACCATATACCATACCATCAATTAGGTATATACCTCTACCATATCATCAATGAAGTGTCTCGAAGAACCAAAGCATGTGCCTCATGCATATACCACCATACATACACATCTCAAATATATGTCTCTAATAATGAACCATAACAATAATTTCATAACTAGATACAAAAGTATAGCTCAATCAACCATGTAGACAAGATGTACCTCAATCATGTGCTAAGCCAATCATACCTCAAACATGTATTGTACCACAACCAAGTATAATATTCACAACAAGCACATAAGCATACCCATACCTCTCTAGATGACCTGATACACATAAATGATAGCCTGTAAGATTTCCTCTGATCTCAGGGACTTGGTACAAGCATTACCCCCAAATTTGTCTTGTCCTTGTGGGACTAAGACATGATTTCATGTGAGGCCTCGTGTGACAGACACTATGCAACCCGTGGGGATGCCTCGTGGGACACTAGTAGTCTGACCCGCGGGGTTAACTAAACTAGGGTTTCCTCAGAAATTTTCACTCTTCTGGTGGTGAACTTCAAATTCCTGAGTCAAGGCTTCAATAGTCTTATTAATAAAATGTGTACCTTGATCACTCATGAGGATCTTTGGGCATCCAAACCTGGTTATGATATCATCAAATATGAAACGCGTAGTTGTATTTGCACTACAATCCTTAACTGCTCTTGCTTCTACCCATTTGGTCAAATACTCTATCGCAGTGATGATGTATCTGGCTCCTGTGCGCTTCCCTGGTGGGTTTACAGGTCCCACGAAGTCAATGGCCCATTTCTCAAAGGCATGTAAGGTTAGAAGGGGTGATAATGGCATGTCATCTCTTCTGGACGGTTGGGACATAGGGGCATAGCCATGGTTCAACTCTAATAGCGCACCGACAAGCCCTAACTACCGACCCTTTCGGAAACACCTGCGAAGAAGATGCAGTCTCACCCGAAGTAGAAATAGGGGGTTGCAGGACACAAGTGTCTCCAACTAGAGGAAATGCAAGTGCAATCAAGGAAATCACACAAGAAGATCCGACTATTCTTTCCAAACATAAACCTACTTCGCACATATATATATATCAGATATAACATACTAATAATGCATCATCAGAGTAACAGAGAAAAGAACACAGCACCAATCACACACAACAACAGGATATATGTGGTTCACCCTCTCCCTAGGGCTATGGGCATAGAATTGTGCTTTATAATATATTAGATGAAAGCTTACAATTCTATCTACGCTCTTAGCTTGTAGATCTCTCTCTTTCTCTCTTCTCTCTATCTCCCTTCCCTACGCACCCAGCTACAAGGTTGATCTTTGCACCCAACTGAAGATATTACAACATAGATTTCTCTCTCCACACAATACTTCTCTCTCAGTAATAACAACAATCACTCATCATCACATACCCGAACCCATATCAAGTCCTATTGACCTTTATTTATACATTACAATAGCTCACTGACAGCCTTAGGCTGAAGCCTAGGTGTCTAAAACCCTAGATACCAAAACCCTAGGTGTCTAAAACCCTAGGTCAACTTGACCCACGTTTTTAGGGCTTCACCGACCTGTCTTTCCTTTCTTCCCATGAGGTTCTCCAAAGAATCTACTGGTGGATTTTTCCTCTTTTTGAGTTGTCCACGATCCATCTTCCTTGTTGATATGGCATCCTTGATATCCTCATCCAATGGATTTCTTTCTCTTACTTCGTTCTATCTTTTCTTCTCTTTTTCTCACTTTGACCCAGTATCAATCATTGTGTCTTCCACGTAGTTCGCATTTCACCTTTTCTTCTGTAATATTCGCTTTCTTCCATAACCAAGGGCCAACACTAACCTATTCTTACCCAATCTCACAAACCCTAATGATTTCTTTTAAACAAGGGAAACAATAAAAAGATGAAGAATGACACCTTGTATCCTTTTGTTCGTAGTAGTTCCCCTTTTTCCATTGCTTTCTCCTAAGTTGCAGGACTCCTCCCAAAGCTGACATGAAACAACACAGAAATCAATCTACAAGATCATATATGCAATCATTATTAACATAAACATGTACTAATTCTCATGAAATAAGCTATAAACATTCAAACTCATTCATAAGAACATAGACACATGATTTGGGAAAGGATAGCTCTCTTTTATTGATAACATACAAGGAAGATTACCACCAGTATAGACCCATCTTAACTTTGGTTCTACAAACCGCCGAGAGGGATCAAATCTCTTCAAGTGCAAACCCTTCCTCCTTAACTTGTTTTAGAGAAAAATATTAGAGCCGACATATACAATTTTCATTTACTTTAATTTTTTTATTATTATTTAAGAGTGACATATGTCATCTCCACATTAAATTTAGGCACGGAATCACACATCAACCTAATATTGGGTTGTAGAATGCGCCTCTCGGCACAACTAGAATATTTAATGTTGACATTGATCTACAAACCTCACATGGGTTCCTCCAATAAGATTCCAACTGCATTAATACCACAATCACTAGCAAATCATCACAATCAACATGCAAATCTAAGGGGTTTTATGGATTGCATAAAGAGGATGAGAGAATGAGATTGTTGAGGATGGATACTTAGAATTGGATGCATAAGCTTAGAGATAAAGAAGGAGAAATTTGGGTAGAGTTTATTTGCCTCCTCAAATTTATTTCAAATGAATCCCCTTAGGGCCCTTTTTATATGTAAATTTGATGGTTATTTGGTTGTGAGAAGGGCCACAGGAGGTAAGAATGGTTATGCAACCCAAAATAGCATCTAAACCCCACGGGAGAGCACATAATTTTTAATTTTTTGAAACTTTTGTGAGTGTACGCAGGTTGTCTATGTATCAGGTAGTGTATGTACGTGGGATTCCTATGTATCAGGTAGTGTATGTACATGGTATTCTTATATATCGGGAAGCGTACACCTTGAAAAATGATATTTTTTATAAGGAACTCCAACAAAAGTGATTTGCATGTGTGTATATGGATGATCCATGATAAAATATGCATAGTGTTGGCATTTTGGACTATAACACCAAGTCCATGTGACACTTTGGAGCAGTTCCCCATCAGCCTTTGTCCACCATGGCCTTTCCCTGTCAACCCTTACCTCCTTCTTTCCTTCTCTTTCCTTTATTTCCTGGTGTGATTACCTTACCTTTCTCTCCCACCATCTAGTTTCCATGTGGCAGGATTTTATTGGGTCGCAGGGATGGGAGGACCCCATCCTGCACCCATTTACCTTAGTGTGTGAAGTTTCCTATTGAAAATATCTAACGGTTATGGTGCATTGGGTGTCTGCGACAATCGATGAACCACTTCGCATTGCGAGCCCCCCGACCTGTTGACCATTAAATGAGAGGGGAGGGTCGCAAAACTTAACCATAGTTAAGAATGTGGTGATGTGTCTCACATCCACGTATTGTGGCCCCCCGACCTGTGGTCAACATAACCGCCCNCCACAATTAATGTGGGGTTGACACATGTCCAGGATTCAGGTTTCTACTGGATAGGAAGGTGTTTCCTTCATGGCACCAATTTGCATGCCACCCCTGTTACCATGCCATCATGTACCTACCACCATGGTAGTACAGGTCACATGTCTGCCACGTTAATTGACATGTACCCTCCACGTCAGGCTGATGTCACGGTACAGAAAAATTCCCAATTTCAAAATTCTTCTTGTGGCCACCAATGAAGCATTGTATTAAATTCCTATAAACGATTTCGACCCTATCAATACCAATTCATCATTTTCATATGAATTTTGTCATCTTTCCCATCAAATTCTCCATAATTCAACTATAGAATTTGGAGCTTTTGCCCCATTTCGCTCAATTTCCACCATGGGAACTTTGCAACCATGAAATTTGTCCAATTTCACTTCAATAAATGCCAATTCAACCTCTAGAGAAACCAATTACTTGTGTGTACAGTCGGTCGACATTCCTGGCATGAATTTGTTTTCTTCAATTCCTTCACGAATTGGAGAATTTATTTAACCAATTTTGCTCAATTTGACATGGCCTTAGTGTAAATTCATATTTGACCCATTACAGGTCCAAATTTTCGTAGACAATGATCATAAAATGAGAATATCTAATCCCTAGACAAAAAAATTTGAATTCCCCATGAATTTAACAACAAAAATCGGGGCTTTTGCCTAATTTCACCCAACTACTTCTGATTTCTCCTTTAAAAAACTATAAATCAAAATTTGGCCATCTGTGGACCTAAATTTGTTCATTCTGTCAATAAAATTTGGGAATTTCCATCCCCTGGTTAAATTCCTCAACTTGCTTGTGAAATTCCTCTCAATTTCACTTCTATAATTTCAACAAACGAATTGCAGGCATCCTCTACAACTACATTTCCACAATTTTCATATTTGTGCTATGTTAACTGGCCCATCCAGGATCAATGTTGAAACTGGATCTCTAATGCCACATTGTAACATCCCCATCTCCTTGTTGGGAAATTCCACATCAAAATCCCAACCTATGGTACCAATTTGATTTACTGATATTCTTTGCATATAAACAAGGTTACGCAGAATAACAAAAACTACACACACACACACACACACACACACACACACACACACACCATATATAGAAAAAACCATGAGAATAAATGAATAAATATTTACACAACATATAAATTAACACATAGTAGACATGTATCTTTGATAAAAATAACACCAAATGCATGCAGACCTTCCACGTTCCTCCTAGCCTTTGATCGCACTACTCATAACTTTCAGCATTGGGTCACCCCCGAGCTGAGGATAAAACTCCACCTGGGCAAAGGAAATCCTAACCAGGCTAAGGTCTCTCAAACATCATAAAACTCAGACTTAGGTTCCAACTAAAACTAACAACCTAAAGTCCCTCATTCCCCACATGCATGTCCCGCCCCAAGAAGTGTTCCCCTTCTCTCCTCAACAGTCCTTCAGTTTCCCCACTTCCCTTCTGGGGCTTCAGAAACAAGTCGAAAAGGAAGTCTCAGAGCCCTATAGTTGTTGGCATAGAGGCAGACCCAAGGTTCACTCCAAGAGTGCGCCAACAAGCCCTAGCTACTAGCCCTTTCAGCAACACCTGCGAAGCAGATGCAGTCTCACCCAAAGCAGTTATGAGGGGGTTGCAAGACAGAGATGTCTACAATCAACAGAATGTCAAGTAGATCAAGTACAACAACAACTCCACATGCATCAACACTTATCAACTAGAACTATCCTGCACAATTATAGATCTGATCTAACATAGTAATGCAATTAACTATATAACAACAATAGAGATCAAAGCATCAATCACACACACAACACAAGGTATACGTGGTTCACCCTTTCTCTAGGGCTACGTCCACATAACTGTGCTTATAATATATTAAGATAAAGCCTACAGTTATGATCTGTGCTCTTATCCAGTAGATCTTCTCTCTTATTCTCTCATCCTCTACCGTCCTACGCACCCAGCTGCAGGATGTGATCCTCGCACACAGTTGAAGATCTTACAACACCAAGAAGATTTCTCTCTCAACACTTCCTCTCTCATAGTACAATAATATCTCAATAAAAAATACTCAATATCAATGCCCATCCATAGTACCGACATGACCTAGGTCCTCTCGACCTCTATTTATACATTATAGTCCCTCACCGACAGCCTTAGGTCGAAACCTAGGTGTCAAAACCCTAATTAGCAAAACCCTATATGTCTAAAACCCTAGGTCAACTTGACCCACTTTTACCGGGCTTTGCCAGCCTGTCTCTCCTTTATTTATGCACAGTGGTAACAGTGTCTTTCCCCACTTTCTGAGTTGTCCTCGATCCATCTCCCTTGCTGATATTTCATCCTTGATCTCCTCATCTAACAACTAGCTTTCCCATACTTTGCTCCAGTTTTTCTGCTCTTTTGCTTACTTCAACCCAGTGACAATCACTGTGTCTTCCACGCAGTTCATGTTTGATCTTTTCTTCATCGATCTTCTCTTACTTCCATATCCAAGGGCCAACAGGCCCCCAACACTCACTTGTGACTCGTCCCAAGGCACTTCAGATCTGATCTTTCTATTTTACTTCGACTTTGTACTACGCAGTGCAGTCTTTGCTTTCTGCTTTGTGTCACTTCCCTTCCCTTACGCAAACTGTCTTTTCTGTGTCTGGTACCTAGTTTCAACTGCACTTGGTACCTATACCCTTCGCCTTTTTTTTTTACTAAGAGTTGCGAGGCAGCTGGTTGTCATAGTACAACTTCAATCGACTCTCATTCACCAATCCTTCCTTCCATTCTCCATTCAATGTATTCAACTGTGCATCTCCTCCTTCTGTAACATAGGAGATCTCATATGGTCTGAGCCAATGTGTCCTGAACTTCCCTGGGTGTCTTATGAACTTACTGTCATACACTAGTACTAAGTCACCTTGCCTGAGTGTCTTCTTCTTGATGTGCCTGTCGTGATATGCCTTCTCTCATTCTTTCTAAACCTGTTGGTGGAATCTTGCAATGAATCGGTCTTCCTCCAATTCAACCAACTGTGCTAGCCTCTCCTATACAGCGCCAGTATCATCCATGTCTGTAAATGTAGCAATTATTAAGCTTGGTACCAAGTATTCCATCGGGACAACAGCTTCAAGGCCGTAAACCATCTTGAAAGGGGTCTGCATTGTTAATTTCTTGCAAGTGGTTCTATAAGCCCAGAGTACTACTGGCACTCTTAAATCCCAATCATCCTTGTTCACACTGCAAATCTTCATCAATGTTATCTCCAAGATCTTGTTGAATGCTTCAACCGGTCCACTTTATTGTGGATGGTAAGGTGTAATATTCTGATGGTGAACTACAAATTCTTCAATCAGGGCTTCCACTGTCTTATTGATGAAATGGGTGCCTTGATCACTCATAAGGGTCTTAGGGAATCCAAATCTAGTTATTATGTCATCAAAGATAAAGTGTGCAGTTGTAGTTGCACTACAGTCCTTGACTGCGCTTGCTTCGGCACAACTGGTTAAGTATTCAATCACAGTAATGATGTACCTTGCTCCTGTGTGCTTCCCTGGTGGGTTTATAGGTCCCACGAAGTCAATGGCCCATTTTTCAAATGCTTGTAGGTCATCTGGGTTGCTAATGACATTTCATCTCTTTGGGATGGTTTTCCAACTCTCTGGCATATATCACAAGCTCTAGCATAATCCTTAGCATCTCTATGTAAGGTAGGCCACCAAAGGCCATCTCGCAGGACCTTCTGTGCAGTTGCTTTCCCTGCATAATATCCTCTTGTGATGCCTTCATGGGCTTCTACGAGGATCAGTAGGTGCTTTGCCTCCATAACGCATCTTCTTAGTATCTCATCAGGTCCCGTCTTGTATAGTTGACCAGCTATCAATGAAAATTTTGTAGCGTGCACCACGAGTTGTTTCTTCTGGGGAATTGTATACTCACTAGGTGTTATCTTTGTTGTCAAGAACTAGACGATGTCGGCAAAGTGATCATCAATATTTCTAATGACAAGCATTTGTGCATTTGGTAGTGTATCCTCCAAACCAGTGGGTTCTTCTCCATGTTCCAACCTTGACAAGTGGTCAAGGCCCTTGTTCATCCTTCCTGGCTTAACTATGATCTCAAAATCATATTCCTGAAATAGTAGGAGCCATCTGCATATCTGCCCCCCCAACACTAGTTTGTTGACTAGGTATTTCAGCGCGGAGTGATCTGTGAACATTTTAAAGTGTCCTCCCAATAAATAGTGGTGGAAATTTTGTAGTGCATATATCATGGCCAATCCTTCTCTCTCCGTGGTGGTGTAGTTAACTTCTATTGTGGATAGATTTCTTCTAGCAAAGTCAAACGGGTGATCAATGTCTCATGTTCCTGGCTGTGCCAGTATTGCTCCTAGTGCAATAGAAGATGCATCAACATGCACATGAAACTCCTTGCTCCAATCTGAAAAAACCAGAATGGGCACAATGACCATATTTTGTTTTAGTGTGTCAAAGCTCTGTTGGCATTCATCTGTCCACCCAACTTGCAGTCCTTCTTCAACAGCTTCTCCATTGGTACTGTAATTTGGGCATAGATTTTAATGAATTTCCTGTAATAGCCAGTGTGTCCCAGCGCAGTGCGTAATTGTTTAACTGAAGTAGGAGGTGGCAACTCAACTATAATCGCAACTTTAGATGGATCAACCAACAATACTTGCTTGCATACAATATGGCCTAATAGTACTCCAAATGGTGAGAAGAAGATGCACTTCTTCAAATTTAAAGAAATTTGACACTGCCTGTATTTATCCAACATTAGCCTTAGGCATTCAATATGGTTTTTCAACAAACTAAATACAGTCCAATCATCAAAATATGCTTCTAAAAATTTATGCAAAAATTCTTTGAACGCTTCAACCACCACCCTAGAAAAGATGGTTGGGGCATTCTTCAGTCCAAATGGAATTATTGTGTATTGAAAGGATCCCCATTCTGTGGAAAATGTGGTCTTATGGCGTTCCTCCTTGGCAATCCAGATATGATTTTATCCTGAAAATCCATCTGTAAAAGAGTATACCTCTTGGCCTCCCACGTTGTCTAATACTTCATTAGTGAATGGTGTAGGGAAAGGGTCATGTAGACAAGCATCGTTCAATTTTCTAAGGTCCACACATATTTTGATTTCTCCTATCTTCTTGTCTTGTACCACCATAGGGATGATCCATTCTGATTCTTCAACAAGTTAAATAATCCTTGCTTACAACATTCTGTCGAGTTCAATATTCACTTTTTCCTTGTATTTCGGATTCAATCTGTAGGTTCTTTGGTTGACTGGCTTCACATCTGGTTTCAAAGGTATTCTCATCTCTCCCATAGTTCCTTTGATTCCCTTCATATCAGTGAACTTGGTTGGAAACAAGTCCTGATATTCGTGCAATAATTTTATAATCTTGTCAATGGTAGCAGTATCCAAATAATCTCCGACATTGGCAAGCTTTGGTGTCTCCTTTGTTCCAATATTGACCTTTCTGATCTTTATTGGTTGTCCAATAAATGGTAATTCAACTCCTGGTCCCTCCACATCTCTTTGGCCTTCTGTCTCCGCGATGTTGACCTTCCTTGGGTCATCATCATCATCTGCATTGATGGTATAGCAAGTCTACAATTTCTGGAGAGGTGCAGTCCATTCATCCTCCTCTTGTTCCATAGGGAGGCTAGATGCCTCTTCGGATACCTTATGCCTCACAATATGTAGTGCTTGGTCTACTGAAGGATATTCACTTTCAAATAAAAAGGTGGTAAAAAAAATTTGAATCATACCTTCCCAATCTGTGGTGATGAGGCGCAGTTCCACTTGAAGGTACCAGTTGATAGGGGTCGTATCTAGCATGTTAATGAATCTGTACACCCATTGTTCTCGAGGAATATTGTTCCAGGCCTCTTTACAACTTCTCACATGGTTCTTTGGGTAGCTTCGACCAATATACCTTACTTCCAATCTTACTGCTTGTGATGAAAACCGTTTTGTCATCAAGGTTCGAAATTGTGGCCAGTCTGTGATGTTTCTTGTGTGTGTCCCCCACCATCTTGCTGGTGTAGCTTTTAGGGCCTCATCCATTGCCAAAAATTGTTGTTGTGTTGGTTCACTTGTTTCAAAATCTAAAAGGAATGTTTCTAGGGGGTTCAGGCCATCAAATGTGGGTAACTTACTCACTATTATGTCGATCCAACAAACTTCTCTTGTTAATCTAGCACATCTTCTGGTAGATATTTCATACATCTGGTTCTACCAGTTCTCCAATGCTTCTTCCAAGTCTGATGAACACATGTTGTCACTTCGCCATCTCAGATTCCCATCGACTGTAGGATTGATATAATCCTGTTGTCTGGCTTTTAGTTTGTAGATGTTTTCCAATTCGTATGGATGGTCCTCTTCTCTGATGGGATCTGTGTAATGATGACCCTCATTTGGATCTAAGGGTATAATGACCCTAAGGACATATCTTTCAAAGGTCATACATATTTTCTTCAAATCAACGACAGTAGATTTGTCAAAGGCCCAATCAATTCCAAGCAATGCAGGGTAAGGGCAGCTATCATCAACAATTTCAATTACCTCAAAATCTGCAAAGGTTCTAACTCTGTCGATGTCCACCAGGACATGCTCCAATTGTCCAAATGGGATGACAACTTGTTGATTAGCCATGCGAAGTCTGATAGGGGAATAGATCAGCTTGGGTTTTCCCATTAGTTCCCAAGTTTGCTTCATCATGACATTGACCTTCGATCCTAATTCGAGGACCACATAGTCTATATCATATTCTCCTATTTGAGCATTCAGGTGTAATTCTTTATTTGTTCTTCTCTTATTTCCAATTTGGTGTACTACCTTATTCAGTAAGGGGTCTATCTTCCCTAGCTCATACTGCCTGATTAAGTTCTGTAGTTCTTGCACAACGTTCCCATCCTGAATTAACTTAAGACAAGTGTAGAAAAAATCGATGAGTTTACTTACCTCTTTTCCTTCTTTATGCGTAGTCGACTAGTCAAATGCCTAAGGCATTTCATACTCTTTTATTTCCAGTCGGTTTTTTTATAAGGACCCTTGGTCTCTCTTGAACTCCTGTCTCACTTTCTCGAAGATTTGTCTTTATTTATTTGCATCAAAAGCCTGAGTCTTCTCTGCAGCTTTCCTGATACTTGAATCTTCTGCGATCTTTCTTTGGATTGTTCTATCCTATCCTGTAGTAGTGCCTCCTCGAGTAATAAAAATGAATCTAGGGTCTATTCCATGAGGTTGAACATATATCAGTTGTACTTGAGGGTTCTGTTGGGTTCCTCATCTTTCCTGAATCTTGGCTAGAAACACACGGCAGTCTTTAATAACATGCTCGAAGGAGTTGCAATAACTACAAGTGGTGCAAGGGTTCTGACAGTCCCTCACTAGATGTCCTGGTTTCACGCAGTTGTAACATATTATTTGTCCTCGGCCTTTACCTATACTTCCTCCTCGTCCTCGTCCTCTGTATTCGCCGCGAGGATTGAAAGTTCCTCTTCCCGGGGAATTGTATTGTGCAATGTTTCCTTCTTGGTGCACTTCGCCATGGATCTTGTATATGTCTCTTAATATTTCATGCATTAGGTCAAAGGACCTACAATCTCTGTCATCATTCCCTAGGGACTTACAGAATGTGCAATACAAGTTTGTGGGTGTTTGAACATACTTCTTCATATAGTAGCACTCACTAGGATGATGTCAGTTTCTACATACTTCACACCAGGGCAGGTTAACTTGCTTCAAGGGGATCGGTTGTTATCGGGCTAATCGGTAGATGCAAACACTAACAAATCTCCCTAGATCTACCTGAATCTAGAACAAAACAGGAAAGGAAATGACTCTTTCCCTAAGTTGTAATCATTGAATCTACTAATAGGAAGGAATAAGTGACATACCTTTATATCGCTTCCTTAGGTCTTTGTTGTTCCTGCTTCGCTCCAATGCTCTCGTGAATTCAAGTCCAAGACAACACAAACCAACCAAAGTGAAGATAGAAAAGTATATTCAACGTCAACTTATGCATATGATCAAGGAATTACACAATAAAGTAAGGGTGACTTTATGGGAAAGGGACATGTCATTGTATCATATTAATTGAAAGTAGAAGATACAACTTGATCGCCTTGATGTTGCAAGCTTCCTTTTAGTGACCCTTGGTTCCAACACACACAATTTCTTTGTACTTGCATGAAGAAGATCCAATTCCTCTTGATAGAACAAATAGAGTCTTCAATATTTTGTCCAAGCAGGGTTCTTCACACAATTCTTTCACCAATTCTTCATTCAATCTTGCTTAACCTTTTCCATGAGAAACCTTTCAATATATAGGAGAAGGAGAGATGTTTACATGGATGAGGATGATCCCATCAAATATGATAAGTCAGTAAAATGACAACCATACGAATGCCAACTCATTTTCTAGAAGATTCCCTTCTAGAACCCTCAAGACCTCTTCTCCTTTCCAAGCTTAAAAACAGGTTCACATCATGTGTATAGAGCAGACTGCGAGAAGTTTGCACCCTAAGTGTGGGTGGACTACGAGAATGAGGGATTCTTGCACCCTAGGCCATAGACAGCCTTTGAACTCATCTTAAAAATATGTTTTTGGAAGGAGACAAGAGCCACTTTTTCTCAGGAAAAAAGTCCTTGTTGGGAACCTGAATACATCACTATTGAGACATCACCAAAGTGACCAAAATCATGTGTAACAAAATTCCCCCCAAAGTATGAGGCCAGAATCTGTGACAGCCGAAATACTTTGTAAACTGCGTGTGTGTGTCAGAAACCAGGAGTGCACCTAATAGGAAACTTGCAAACAACCAAGCATCTGCAGAATATAATACCAGTTCTGAGGTAGGAATTCCCATACTCAGATCAAAGACGGATGACATCATGAATGTAGGTCATGGCCACCAATCATACACCGTGGATCCATGCCATCAAAATACTGCATAGACACCAGGAATACACTGTGGATCTATGCGAGAAGACTCAAATTAAGACGACATAGCCACATGACATACAAAGTGGATCTATGTGTCTGGAAATCATACATATTCCTTTGCAGTCTGGATCAAAAAGATGAGACCCAGGGTCTTCAATCCCGTCACCTGAAAGTATGAATCTAACCATGTGATTACATGTGATGAAGTTGAACATGGTAGAACCCACTTGATTATTGATCATTGATGAAACCGTTAACAAGTGTGAGGGAAATCACCATTGATGTCAATGATTCCCAAGGTACACTAGCACAATCCACCAAATGTGAATAAAGGAGTTGAGGTCGAACATTCGACAAAATCTCCCGATCAGGGGTCAATAATGAAAACCCACGGTCAAAAGTGAGGAAACCTACCATTAAGGCATGCAAGTTCCAAGGTACCAAATAATTTCTAAGTCTTGTTTCTCGATAATGAGTTGGAGTCGATGGAACAAGACTCATCATAGGAGGGCCTTGATGTATCCCCCATCAATGACACGAAATAAGTAACAGATTTTGAAGGTGAAACAGAGTATAGGTTGAAACAGACACAGGGAAGGCCGACATGGCAAGAATGGACAACTGCAGATGGCTGACTCAATAGAGGGTTTGAATGAACTTCTCTTGAACATATGAATGACAAGACCAAGGACTTGGCAGCACTGACTCAAAGATGACCCAGGATATGACCTTGTAGCAAATCGAATGAGAGACAAATGGATTTCCCAAACCGGCTTCAAATAATGAATAAGGGGTGTCATGTTCAAGAGCCACACTTACTGCAATTAATATGAATATGAAAACACATCTCTTTCCCAAAATTTCCCCCACCATTTCTGGCGAGTACCTCTTTATTTTTACACAAGCTTGAGGAGGATAACTTACACTTGTTGATGTAAGCTCATCCTTTGGATGAGTCCCTCGGAGTATGTTTAATGAACCCTAGGAAGGAGTGGTTTGGTCCCATTATGGGTCTTTTGATGTTTGTTTAACGAGTCCAAAGATAGAAAACTTGGGGGTTTTTCATGTTTTGAGAGTCTGAAAAACACTTAAAGAGAACTCTCTCGGTTCCTTTTTCGTAAAATAGTTCGATAGGACCAAAAAAGTGATAAATTATCGCCCATCGAACGTTTTGTTCAGATACTTTTACGAGTGTGAACAGAACAAGGTCGCTCAGTGATCTTTTCATTTTTATGGAGTGTGAAAAGAGCTTAAAGGATACTCCTTTGCATTCGTCATTTTCATGTTACTGTGACGAGTACGAAAAGACGAGAAAAGTATACTCGGTTACATTCTCATGTATTTTCGAGCGCGAGAAAGAACGAAGACTGAGCTCGAGGTCTTTCTAAAAACCATAAAAAGCAGTCGTACATGCGACGAAAAAAGAAAAAACATCCATACTCCTTCCTCGACTTCAAATTTGCTATATCTGCAAAAAGTCACACTCATAGGACTATTAGGCATTAGGTTTTATGGACAAAATAATATAAAAAATCAACAAAAATGGTAAAAAGTGAATAAATATGGGTAAAAAGGGCTTTTACCATTTTCATTGTGATTTTGCCAAGAACTTTGCCCAAAACACCTATTTTTCCCCCAAATTTTGTTGCTCGATTGTGGGAGGCACAAGCGACCATTTGGTGAACCATATCCATCAACAAGGTAAGCTCTTGATCTTCTATCTTTTCTATGGTTTAGTTTTTGTTTTTATTGGCAATTTTCAAGGTTTTGGGTTCGTTTTAGGGCCAAAACTTGTGCCCGATCATTCTTGCAGGCTAGCCATACGGGACCTGCGAGAATGCAGGATTCTCGCAGGCGTCCTTAAGGGAACCTGCAAGAATCTCGCACTGTGCTAAAGGGGCACCTGCGGGGGCCAAAAAATGAAATTTCAATTTGATTTTTGCTCAATAAAAATTATGCCAAGGTTTGAAACAAGTTGTTGACCCTTCTCTTATGGTTCTTATGCAGGCATTTGACCATCACGATGTTGGAGTGGCAAGAAAGAGAACATGAGGAGGAGGATTCCATTTTCGGGAATGACCCAGGTACCATTGCTTCCCTCTGAGACTATGGGCTCTTGAAATTCTTCCGGATTCCGGGCATGAGGGCCCAAATCAGGTTGTTGGAGTACCTGGTTCATATGTGAGACGTGGACCAACAATTGTTTCACATGGGAGTCCACACATTGACCCTAGATATCGAAGATATCTACTTTCTAATAGGGTTATCACAGCGTGGGTACCACGCTAGCTTGACCGATAGCCAAGGTGGCAGACTCCCTATGAGTGAGTATTGTCGCCAGTACTGTGTTCCAGAGGCAGAAAAAAGCAAGGGCAAGGTTTCTATTTGGGGGGTCCAAGATTTGACCCTGCGAACCATCTTGTTCACTATAGCACGAATGGTCGAGAGCGCAGCTCCACACATGGATCTCTAGAGCTACTTCCAATATGCCATAGAGTGCACAGAGCCACGAATCTTCAACTGGTCGGATGTCGTTCTCTGCAGTATGAAGAGGCAATTGATGAAATGCAGGAAGGGCTACTTGAAGCAGTTTGGGTACGGATCACTTTTGGTGTCCTTCTTTCTCAAGAGGGTCCAATTGCTGAGATTATAGTTTGAGTGGGGTTTACTGGCCCCAAAGGATCCGAGGATGCTGAGGTGGTGCAACCTCATGGCCCGACACGTAGTTGGGCCCATCATCAAATACAATGATTCATTCTTTGACTGGTTGCGGCCATAGATGTTGATGGTTGATTACTACACATACGTCGGTTTGGACTTCTGAGGGGATCCAGATTTAGCCCTACCTAAGGATGCTTAGTGGGGTGACCTAGGTAAGAAGTACACATTTTGTTCTTTTAAATGTTTTTGTAATTTTTATCATATACAATGTTTTTATGTTTGTCCAAGAACTAATCAAAAATCTCTTTTTTATGACACAGATGTGGGGCCATATCGACCTCTAGGAACATATCCTATTCAGTGGCGAGGAGAGGTAGCTCCAGTGGCGCGATGGGATGCCGAAGACTATGAGGTAGTGGAAAAAAAATTGGAGGGTTTGACTGCTGACATTCCAGATATGGCTATCGAGGAGATCCCTCAGCGTTTTCAGCGCCACACTGTGGGCGTGTCAGAGTCTATTAGTCGACTACTTCATAGGGTGGCCTGGGCGGTTGTGTGTTATCGTGAGCATCACCCATGACGCTATTTTGTAGAAGCTATGAGCTTCACATTTTGAGATTTTGGTCCTTGGACAGAAACTTTTTGTAAAAAACTTTTGATCGTTATATACATATATACGGCTTCTATCGACTTATCTTATGTTGTGTGATACATGCGATGTGATTGGTTTATAAATGGCCCAAATGTTTGTCTAATACATAGTTAGATAATGCATCAGTCAATGTATTTAGACATCTAGGAATGTGTTGATACTCAATATAATCAAAATAACGTTCCAAGAGGCGAATTCATAAATATACTCGTAATAAAGTAGGACTTTGAATAACATAGACATTACTTAGGTGTAGTACTACTAGCTGTGAATCAAGTCATACAACCAAGTGGTGGATACCGAGCAAAATAGAATCAATCAATAATTCGATAACAACGCTATATTCTGCAATATTGTTGGTCGCATGGTCGAGACACACACCTCATAGAGTGATAAGTTCATTTGTAGGGGCGTAAATTTCCCAAGTAGCAGAAGCAAGGTTCTGAGTACTACGGCTAGCGTCATCAGCGAAGCCAATGTGGGGTAGCGAAAACTCCAACATCTGGAAACCAAACACAATGTAACATAAGCGGTCGAGGGCAGAGACCAGATAACAAAAAGCATACTATAGTAACACACAAGAAGTATGATACAATAAAATACAAGTACTCATGCATAGGTGATCTTAGGCATAGTACTTCTTTTAAGTACAACCCATTTCTGGGATCACTCAAAGGGATACCGTCGGAGTCTACTAAATCGTAAGCTCCTTTCTCCAAAACTCGTCTAACGATATAAGGACCTCACCACATAGCTTCAAACTTTCCATCTCCTAGCATATCCCGATATTGTTCGTAAAGGAGAACCAGATCACCTTCGGAGAAAACACGAGGCTTGACATGTTTGTCGTATTGGACTTTGACGCGTTTCTTCTAGGCTTCTATGACTAGGGCGGCATCGCGATGAGTTTTGTCTTATCACATGAGATACAAGAGACGTTCTTCTTCGGTAGAAGTCTTTGGGAGGAGTTCGATGGCTAGTTTTAGGGAGGGTATCTCACATTCAATCGACAGGATGACTTCTAGACCATATACTAACCGGAATAGTGTAAACCCAATAGCAGACTTAATGGATGTCTGGTAAGCCCACAATGTTGAAAACAACATCGTGTGCCAACTCGTTTTGTGAATCCCTATTATTCGTCGAAGCATGGTAATGAGGACTTTGTTAATTGCTTTGACTTGGTCGTTGGCTTGTGGGTAATAGGGTGTTGAGTTTTCATGGCAAAGAACCAAATTTTCAGTGAGTTCAGACATCATGAAGTTTCTAAAGTGGCTACTATCATCAGTGACGATAGCCTGAGGAACACCAAAACGATCAATGAAGTGATTGAATATGAATAATGTTGCGGTCTTTCCGGTGTTGTCAAATGTCGGCATCACCTCAGCCCATTTCATAAAATAATCTACGACTACAATAATGTATCCATGCCCCCCGGCCGAGTGAGGATGACATGTCATGAAATCGATACCCCATTTCACAAAAGGACCAACAAAGACCATAGGGTGAAGAGGAGCAGGATGTGACCGTATTTTATGGTTGTAGGTCTGGCAAGCATGGCATTTTTGGATGGAAATTATACAATCATTAAATAAATAAGACCAAAAATACCCTACTCACAAGATCTTCTGGGCATTAGAATACCCAGACATATCACCACCACAGGCTCCAGAATGGTAGTCATTTAGGGCTTTCTCAGCTTCATCAAACGTGAGGCAACATCGAAAAATTGAGTCAATCCCACGACGATAAAGAGTATCACCGAGGATAATATACTGACGGGCTTGGTAGCGTATTCGAAAGTGGTCAGTACTAGACAAATTGGCCCGAAAAGTCTGGGTTTGGAGATATATGATGATATCTCCATACCAAAGATCATCGGAACTAATAAGGAAAATAGATTCATCAGGTAATGAATCGGCTGCTACATTTTTCGTCTCACAGTAGGGAAAGTCGCATATTAACTCAGAAAATACTAAGGATTTCTTGGAATTAGCATGTTCAAATTATAAGTCAAACTCCTAGAGTATCACGATCCATTTGGAGTATTTTCCCCCTAGCAGTTGACGTATGAGAATGTGTTGCATAGGGTTGCAGTTAGAAATTACTGTAGTCTTGCGGGAGAGGATATAGTGTCAGAAACATTGAACTGCTTGGACGGCTGCCAAGGCCATTTTTTCAACATGTAAATACTTGGTTTTTGTAGGTGTTAGACTTCAACTCAAGTAATATATGACATGTTCATCATGAGAATCATCCTCTTGGACAAGAACCATAGTGATGGTGTAATCTGAGGCAGCGAGGTAGAGGAAATAATCACGACTGTAATCAAGTGGGGAGAGAAGCGGGGTACGTGTCAAGGACAGTTTCAAAGCTTCGAAGGCTTTGTTGGCAGTGGTATCCCATACGAACTCAGACCCCTTTTTTAGTAGTCGCGTAAATCCAAGAGTTAGCTCGGCATAGTTCGAGATGAAACGACGAAGAAAGTTTGCTTTCCCTTACAAACTTTGTAACTGGAGAAGCGAAGAAGGAGGAGGGAGATTGAGAATTGCCTCGACCTTCAAAGGATCTACCCTGATCCCTTGACGTGAAACAATAAATCCTAGAAGTCAGTCGGATTCTACGCAGAAAACACATTTGTGAGGATTCAAGCGTATATGGTAAAACCGACATCGAAGGAAAGTGGCTCGGAGGTGTATTGGATGATCTACACGGCGCATGGAATGAGTGGGTAAGTTGTCTAGATATGGCTGCACGATGTGCTTGATATCATGGAAGGCATAAGACATAGCGCACTGAAAAGTTGCGCCAGCATTTTTTAGACCAAAAGGAAGTTTCCAATAGGCAAAAGTGCCCCAAGGACAAATAAAAGCGGTTTTGTGTTGGTCTGCGGGAACGATATTGATTTGATTATAACTGGAGAAACCATCCATCAGAGAGAATATTTCACTTCCGGCATAATCGTCGACGACCTGGTCGACGAAGGGGGTAGGAAAGTTGTCTTTATGATAGGCTTTGTTAATATCCCTATAGTCAATGCACACGCAGATTGTGCCTTGCTTCTTGTCGATCGGGACAAGATTGGAAACCCAGTTAGTGAGAGCCACCGAGTAAATAAAGTCGTCTTTGAGAAGTTTCTCGACTTCAAGCTTGATAGCGGTCACTTTACATGGGTGGATTGGATGAAGGAATTGCCGAATGGGTTTAGTGTCTGGGTATGTCTTGATCTCATGTATCACAATGTCAGGGTCAATACCCAGCATTTCTTCATAGCTCCTGGTGAAGACGTCACAGAATTCTTTGAAAAGTGACTTGTAGGTGACAATTTCGTCAGGGGAACACGAAGCTCCGATATGCACATTTTCGACAATCCCAGGTTTTATGGATATGTCGAGGGGGATGGTGGGTGAGATATTACTTAAGTTCCCTTCGGAAAACACATCGTGTGTAGACTCAGGAACAGTAGAAATGACGACAACGGTCGACGGGGTTGTGATCCGTTGGTAGCTCTCGATGGTGTGTTGTTCCAGGAAGAGGATGGAACGATGATGTCTGTTGGATCCGCCCTTGTTTTTTTTAGCCTGTCACAATTTTCATTTTGATGCTTGAAATCTAAAGATGGTTTTATTTTTCCCCTCTGAGATATTGAGACCTCTGAAACTTTGTCACGCGAGCAGCGATGATTATTCTACTCTTGAAACAAGTCCTACCTTTCGTAAAAATGTTTCCTCTTTTTGTTCTACTTCAGGATCTCGTAGGCCGGATACTATAACTCATGCAATTCACATGTCCCGAGTCACGAAACGACGAAGTCATTTTAAATTTTCACTCAAGACAGTAACAAGGGTAAAGTTTTCCTTAACTCATGAGTAGACGTCGTCGAGGTCTCGTGCCTTGGCGTTCGCCAAACCCAAAAATTTATTGTCACAGCCCCTATAGCTGAGAACACAAGGTCCTTTTTGAATAACCCATGTCAAGGATTAAAGGCAAAAGCTAACCGTGGTAAAAGTTGTTCTCGACATTTCGCCACTCAGCACTATCTTTTTCGAAAGTTACAGCGTCTAAACCTCGACTCGCGAAATCACGATACAATTATAACTTGATTAATTAATCACTTAATCCAAGATTATCTTCCCTGTAATTAAGTCATGTTATCGCAATCTCACGGTTTCGCAGCTCGGCATGTAAATCTCCCAGAAACTTATCTTCGAAGCTCTGAGTCGCGATATGGCGAATGTAATAATTATAAAATTAATCAAGCCCCAAATCATGATTATATTTTTATTAACCAAATTGATCTTCGCAGTCTCAGATGTTGGAAATTCAAAGTGTTAAACATAATCCCTGATATAACGAGTACCGAAAAATTGTTAACAGCGGTAAAATCGGATTAATTAAGCTAAATCGATGAATATCCCATGTTTTGATGTCTGCACGATTCACGAGGTAGACTTTTCCTCCATACGCCAACTAAGATTTTGAAACTGCCAAAATTTATGACATTAATGAGGAAATAGGGTAAATCTATGTATAAGATCGGATTTTTACGGCAGAATTTATTTCTAAATATGATTTGACAGACTTGTTCTGAAAGGTATCGAGTTTTCAAATATATGTAAGAGTTGTGGTTCATTTTAACAAATACATTTCATATTACGCATAGCACATTACATCTGAGTAAACTGACTTCGGTATGTATGTGCAGTTCTACCACAGAAGAGCTAAAACACAAGATTTAGCCATGGCTCCGCGAAAAGCATCAAAAGCGAACGTTGAGGTTTCAGGACAAGGCTCGGACAATGTCTCTGATACTTCGCCCCGAAGTGTCAACTCGGTCCTGAACTGGTCATATGTTTCAGATATTCTGCAAGAAAAACTGGTGGATTATTCGGACGACTCCGACAACAACGAAAAAGATGATTTAACCACCAAATACAAAATAGTCATCCAATCTAGAATGCACAGAGTGGCAGCTAGACCACGGTTTCTTCCATATTATGATATGCTCTGATGGGCATTGGACCATGTGGACATACCGATTAGGACTATCATGAGCAAGCAGAGAGTCACCATCGGGACTTTCAGGCCAGAGCATCTGCAAACCATGTATAAGCTGCCCACGACGTCCGACTACACATATGGTGTTGAGTTCTTGGATGAGTTCAAGGAGAAGGAATGCGAACAGTATGATAAAACCATGTCCAGTTTGATAAAGGATTGGATTTCAAACACCGCGAAGTTCAGAGCTGATGCCCACATCATATATTCAATCGCTTCGTTAGAACCGCAGTACAGATATCTGGCCATGATGACATGTCGGTTATATGGGAAAGAGGACACATCGCATTTTTTCCTTCCATGGGTGCCTCTAATGTTTCGGGTTTCCGAAGGCAGTTCCTTTAACTGGGCAAAGATGCTTTCAGATAGCTTGACTAATCGGGTCACAAAGTATCGGGAGTAGAAGGAGAATGGGAAAGCATCGTCATTCTTCATGTCCGCGTACATTATGGATGCAATTTGATCTATGACACCATTTCCATTAATGAGATGGAGTTGGACTCCAGCCGAAGACGAACCCATACATGTATATCACGCAAAATTATGGGAAAACAAGGTGGAAAATTTTTCTTATGAAATTTTTAACTGGGTGATGGTGCCTCTGCATGTCGCCATTTTTGGTCACTCGCCACCCCGGATCTCGGATAGCATAGTTACTAATCTGAGAAGCATAGAAAATTGGTATGTGGAAGTAGAATTCTCATACCTCATAGTTTTCGGGGCTTCTTTTCCCCCGCATGCGCTGCCATTGTTCATTCCTGACAAGCTGGCTTGTCGCGAGGTTGCCCGACAAACGGTAATTGACGGTGTAAGAAAAGAACTCAAAGGGTACTCGAAGAAGGTATGGCCGTCCTTTCCTGTTCATTTGAATTCTTATTCTTTATTAGATTTTGAGCATGCCAAAGCCGAGGCGGCAGCCCTAGAAGACCTAAATTTGGTCTCCATCGAATACAAGAAGCACGATTCGCAGAGGGTCGTGAGCAACCATTTGGCAAATTGTGGGCTCAAGAGATTTGAGCATGAGAATTCACCTTCGGATGACATTTTCCGAGGAGCAAGGTCCTATGAGGAGATTCTAGACCGGATACAATCCTTAGCACCTGAGGAAAGAGCCGATGTCCTGAAGTTCCAGGAACATCGATGTAGTTGTCTTCCCGCTGTGTTGCGAGGCGAGGGTCCAAGTATTTCGGAGACGAAACAGAAGGATGCCAAAGGTTCTAAGGATGCGACTCCCGACCAAGGAAAACACCAGGACGAGGGGAAACAAGCGAAGAATCTGGGAGCAGAGGAAAAGACTCCAGACCCGCCAAAGAAATAGAATCCAGAAACAGAGATAAAGACTCCAGAACAGCCGAAGAAGCAGAGTTTGATCGATACTCCAGGAAAATCGGTGAAGCAGATCAGAGAACCCATCACATCAGTTACCCCCTTGCAGTCGACGCAGGGAAATATCGATGTCGGATGGATATTCAATGAAGAGCTGAGGCCCATAAGAATAGAAGAACTCCCTCTGGATGAGTTTTTCTTCGATAAAAAGAGAAAGGTAGTAGTGAAAAGGGAATTCTATCAAGAAGGAGAGTCGACTGCCAAGAAATATAAAGACATAACTGATGGAAAAGACAAGAAAAATGATCAATTCACCACTGAGATAGTAGGGACACTAGGAGCATATGCCTCGGTGAATAAATTTTCAGTCGGGCTCCTAAAAAACCAACTTAAGAGAAAGAATCACCTCATTAGGACCCTTGAAGCCAGATTGGCCATAGCAACGGAGACTGCTAAAGACCAGGCGAGCGTAGGAATGGAGCAGGCCAGGTTGGCCGATAAGAACGAGATAGAGATGCTCAAAACTAAGCTCGAGCAAGCACAACTGGTGGTCCGGGATGGTCAGATGCAAACGAGCCAGCAGAGGGATTTGATCGAACAGCTGCAGGCTAGGGTGGAGATCGTCAAGAACAGAATGATAGACATCGGGATGTTCAAATCCCAGTCGATCGAGATTCGGAGCAGAGTCTTTGTGGCGCAACGAAATTTTTTTGCCAAGGTAGAAGCGATCAGGGACAAATGTCTGTTGGTCAATCAGGTTTCCGAGAACCTATCTGCCAGAGAAAGGGATGCCAGAGCGATTCGGGTTGCCTTCCAGGAGGATGTGATAGCCACAAACAATAGGGTTTTGGCAGGTACTCCCAGGTTCACCATTTCAGAGCAAACCAGAGGAAACATTCTATGAAAGGAATGGGAGCATAACATCATCGAAGGCAAGCAGCAAGCCCAAAAGATAACCAATTCATTAGAGGAGGCCTTTAATTCTATAGACGACGAGATGTTGGGCATTGACAGCGGAGGCAACACCGAGATGTTGATGAAAATGAATGTGGAACAAATCTCACTTGATCTGAAGGAAAAGGAAGAAAGAGATTCGGCCGATATCTCTCAGATGACTATGGTGGACATAGTCCAAGTTGATAAATGCATGATCAAACCGAGCGCGCAACTATGTGCCATCGACATCATTGATGGACAGATGGAAGACAAGTTGCAGGAGGTAGCCCAAGAATGTTACTTCTTTGAAGCCAGCTGTCAAGCAGAACTGTCTCGGTTAATATCTCAGTTGGTCGAAAGTTGTGTCGCATGTACCGAGCTCGCGCGACGACCAACGCCTGGCACCAAGTGAAGACAGAGAAGGAGAAATGGAGCGATTTCTCTCCTCCCTGTCATAACCAAAATTTTGTGACTATTGAGATTTTGTCTTATTTGTATAATTGTATAAATATACCACAGAAATAAATAAACAGGGTTGGACCTTTTTGTGTCGATTGTAACAGATTTTTTTACATTTGAGAAGTTAATATAAGCAAATCTGAAGATTCTCAATTCCATCACGACTGTGTTGCAAGTTTGTTTCTTTGTATCTCATATTTCGTTTCATTTCATATTTCTTAACTGATGTGCTTCGTTATACTTTAGTACGACCACTACTATAGCGAATGAATTTTGGTTTTCTGTAATTGTTTACTGTTTTTCCTCTGTACCAGCTATCAGCGGGTGTAAGACCAGTCTGCATTTTTAGAAATATACATATATTCTCTGCTACATCGGTTACTTCCTTACATTTTCCTCTTATGTTTATTCGTGAGATTATCCCCTGGTAGGAGCCTTACACTATAGACAACTAAATGTTTTTCTCCCACCTCACACCTTTTATTAAAATATAATACAGTTATGGGAAAGAGCCTTTGATTTGAATCCCTATTTTATTCCTAAAACCGTAAAATCTCTTTTATACGACCAAATTGAGACAACACTTAATCTCATTCTAAATTTTTTCCCTTTTTTATTGTTCCTCCATGACTGTCCCTGTACCAACACAGCCTAATATCGAACCTGAACTATCAGACCAGATGCACATTGCTTTAAACCTTTTCGACACAATTCTTAAAACTGCTACTAACTGGGTCAAACTTGAACGTTCATGGGCAGCCATTGAACAAGATATAACTATCCAGGAACAGTTGGAATCTAGACAACGCCAACGTAGGAATCTTCCCTAGTTTCCTTTACCAAAGGTTGACGTTACCCTCTTCTCTATCTTTTACCCACTTTCGGATGCCTTGACACTGTACTTCTAAGCCTTAAGTATAGACTCAGGAACAACAATGTCCATCGTCCCAGGGAGTATCTTCCATAACAGACATAATCATCTCATCCGTGGGAAAAATGACGCGGAACGGATCTGGAGATAAATCACCAAGAGAGGGGGTAGAAGGGGTTGTCAATTGAATAGCCTGATAGGCAGATTCGACCGGACTCAAAGGCATTTCATTGTCGTAACGAAGATGATTGTCGAGGTTGGTTACCAGCCATGGGTTGTGAGACGCAGGGGTTCCGTAAATAGAGGTGGAGATCATGTTGATCGAAGCGACAGATGGATGTGGAACATCGGGTGGTGGGATGGGGAAGGTACCCATTAACGAGGAGTCTTTAAGAAGACCCACATCAACGTTCTCGTATCTGGGGGGGGGTTTGGAAATGAATGGTATGTTTCCGGTATGCACATTCGAGTTAGAAAAGGCTAATTGGTCGATGGTAATTACCTTTCCTTAATGTGGGAAACGCACAACATGGAAAAGAGTTGACACAACTACGCGCATGGAATCAATCCAGCTACGGCCATGTAGAAGGTTGTAATCGAGAGGAGCGTCAAAGACTTCCACTTCAACTTGGACCGTTTTTCCTTCTAACGTAATCGGAAATAAAGGGAGGACACCGTAAGGCTTAAAACCAGAGCCATTAAAGGCTTTGAGTGTGTTGTGGGATTCATTCAAAGGGGGAGAGTTGATGGCTTTCCAGCAAGTAATAGACATGACACATGTCGAGGCACCCTCATCGATAATTGTTCTACAAATGTTTTTGTCAGAGACAATAACTTGTATTTGGAATCCGAGTTGAGGGGGTAACCTTGGAATGTAATCTTCCAAGTCAAAAATTATTAAATTCATATCCGTAAGGTCGATTCCACCAATAGCTTTCAACAGTGTCTTCCATTATATAGGAAAACTTTGAAGGACTTTGAGGGTTGACATCGCGGATGCTGCTTGGGCCAGATCTTTAACAATATTGTAGTTCTGGGTAGCACGGGCATGAGGATTGAAATCCGATTTCTGAACGATTCCCTTTGGAGGAGGGCGAAGAACTGTGTTGAGTCTTGGTCATTCGAGATGAAGAGGACCATTTGTAGGTGGAGGCGTGGGAGATGCTTGGACCAACGAAGGAGGTATAGCATCAACCTTCTCTTTAGAGGAAGAATAATCTTTGGCTCGAGTGGTAAGTGTGATGTCATTTTTCTTTGAATCTCCTGTACACATTAAAACATAGGATGTATTGGAGGGGGAAGGTTGGTCGTGAATGACCAATTGGGCCTGTTGTTGAGAAGGGAAGGGTTGTGACAATACGACCGGAGTGGGTGGTTTCGTGGTCCCTTGAAGGAACTCAGTAACCTAGGCTCGTCGTGGACAATCCTTAGTGTAGTGATCATCACCACAGATAAGAAAAGGGTATCGGGGTTTTCACTTATCCCTATCGTCAATAGGTGGTTTTTTGGTTCTTTCTGCTTGAGAATTATTTTTGTCCTCCTCCAGCGGGGGTAGATTGAACAACATTCACCTTAGAAGTCTTGTCGATGGGAGGGGTAGGAGATGGAGCATTTTGAACATTAGAAGAAATGGGTTTGGGGGTGTTGCTAGAGGTTTGTATGGAATGCGGTTGGGCATGGAAAGTGCCAATCACACCATCGACTGCATGAGAAGCAGCAGGAGTAGTTGAAGTGGTGGAATTAGAAGGGTGAGGCGCATCAGGGAGTAGGTCGTAAAGAACACCCATTTGTGAGTAAACGAGGTCAAGGTATTGAGCATGACTAATGGCTTGTTCTTCCATGACAACTCCACCCATGGCGATGTCATGACCGATGCCGTTCACGAATGATTTTGTGAACTACTCTAACAACAACTAATCGGGAAGTTCAAGTTTGATGAGACATCGTCTCCATTTCCATTCATGAATGTGATCGGAGATATGAGTGGCTTTGAATTGTTTGAAAGAACTCAAAATCTTGGTCCTTGTTTCATAGCGGATCGGTAACTGGTAGTGGGTGAGGAAAGCCATAGCGAGGGTGTTGAAGTCGGTGAAGAAACCTCGTGGTAATTATATATACCACTTCATGGCAGAGCCCGTGAGGGTTCGCTGAAAAAGGAGTAAACGAATAGAGTCATCCATCAAGGAGTTGGATGAGCACCAAAGGTGAAAATTCATTACATGATTGTTCGGGTCCTCTCCCAGTTTGCCATCAAATTTAGGGATGTCGGATGGTAGTTTGGCTGGTATGGCGGGCCATTAGGGAGAGTGACGGATTGGATCATTTAAAATCCTCGATAGATCAGGGAGGTCCAGGGTGGCTAAGAAAGGTAACTGTCTATTCACATGCGGGTATTGGTGACTTTGGGGAGGGAGTCTCGTCGAAAAACTAGTGGGACCATAAGCAGTCTGTATATAATGCGAGGATACAGGAAAATTTGGTGGTTGGTGTGGAGGCAAGTAACTCATAGGGTTGTACCCTTGAATGGGGGCATGGGGTGGAGCATTCGAGCCCCAAATAGGATTAGACGTACCTAGATAGGGTTGGCCTATACCAGGGGGTATGACGGAGCTATCCGAAGGTTGTTGCCCCCCAGTCGGGTGAGGGTTATGTTGTATAAGATGATTCCAATACTGGGCCAAAGATGGAGGTATGTTTTTTCCATAGGGTGGGGTCGGTGGGGGTTGCCCTCTAATCGGGGGTTGTGTCTCAATTGGGATTTCTCTTACAAGGGGGGGTTGAGTTGGGCCTCCTTAGTGAAATTGTCCCCCAACGGGAATCTGGTAATTTGGTGTGAATGACGGAATGGTGCCACAAGGATCAGTGCCTCCGATAGAGGGTGTAAAAGGTCCTCTGAAAGGGGGCGGCGAAAGTTTTGGAATGAAACCGAGAGGATGGTGCCCAGAAGGAGTGGAACTGCCAGGAGTCCCAGAGGAGATTTGCGCAGGAGCGGGAATAGAGGCATTCAACGAATGATATCCAGGTGGAAGTGTTGGGGTGACTCTGGGTGAAAGCGATGTGCCAATGGGGGATTGTCTAGCCATGGTAATCCTGGTGTGAAGACTCGTAGTATATTTATAATGGATCATTTGTAAAGGTAGAGTCAAGATGTGGTCAGCTTGTGGAGATTTTGTACCAAGAAAATAATAAGCAATAGTGAAAGGTACTGCATCTGGATCAGATGTTTCAGGTAGCTCAGGTGAGACAGTGATATTAACGCCTGCTCCTAAGCCAAAAAGATCCAGTCTAAAAATGCCAATAGTCCAAAAAGGATCTTGACCCTCAGGTCCTAGGAAAGGTCCAGTCGATGATCCAGAAGACTGAACAACCAAGTCTCTGGAAGAATTCACTCACATAATGTGTCTCTCAGAGTCGGGATGAAGTCAAAAGTCCTCTCAAGAATTAGTAATTCGGAACCGTTCTAGAGAGTTAGTTCTTTCCACATGTGGAGTGGCAACGTCTTGGACTTCACTTTGTTGAGGGGAGCCCTCCGGTGAGTTGGTAGGCAAGGGTTGAGAACCTTCCATATTTTATGTGGGTAAGCCTTGCATTCTATGTGAACGATGTGGAGGGTCAATTGTGATCGAGTTAAAAACTTACGAAGAAAATTCTATGGTCAACTTGGGTAAACAAATAGCATGCGCTAGTAAAAATCTAGGAAGCAAAACCAAGCAAACAAGACCTTCTAATTCCGAAGTCACTAGTTGGTGATGAAATCCAACATCGCAACAACGAGACAAGAAGGGTCTGGGCTAGGGTGGAAAATTTACGTTGACGACTTGCTTAACGGACTTGCACCCTGGTGCAAGCTCCCATACATAATCATGGGTATACCCTCCAAGGAGCCCAAGTGATTTTGGCCAACGTTGATTCCAGGTACCGTGAAGACTTTCTCCTCCACAGTCACCTTGTGTAACACCCTAATAAGATAGGCCACTAAGGTTACCACCAACAACAATAAATCCTGGGGGAACAGTTGACAGTCCGATCCACATGCAAGGGTAGGGTATCTAGCCTGAAATTAGCTTGAGAGGCTTCCACTCATCATCATGGGTATACCTTCAAGTGACCCCTATAATACGTGCAATATCTACACTGATATCAACAAAGCAGGGTGAGTAACTCTGTCAATATCAATGTGACCTCGGGTTTGACCTTGTGTGAGAAGGGCTTCCCAGGACAAAATGCTACAAATGGAATTTGACACTCCTTACCACAAGATGATATTGTGTGTTTTGTGCTTTGGAGAGTGTATCTCACTGCCTATTCCAAATCTCTAGCCTAGCTAATGTTGGTGTAATAGAGTCCTAGAAAAGAGTTACTAGTTAAATTTTGAAAATTGTGCAATATTATTAAAGGTTATTGTTACTCAAAGGAGATGGAAATGAAATCGATGTTGTGTGAGACTCTGACCCAACAATGCATAGATAGGAATGAATGATACAATTTTTTGTTCGATGAATCCTATTTACAGGAGGGAAAGAGGAGTTTTCTAGAACAACTTGAACTATTATATATGATCTTCTTGAAAATGCAACATCAACGAATCATGAATAATGCAAATTCTCTATTCGTTCTATTTCAACAATTGAATGCCAATATTTTCAAAATAAAAAAAAATTGCTTAAAAAGAAAAATGTTTTTTTAATTTTCAGTAGAAACCACATAATAGTGGTGGAACTAAGGAAAAAACCAGCAACTGATGAAAAACAATATACAACAAAAACCCAAACCAATCTTTCAATGAAGACAAAAATAACAAGAAGACAAGACTAGTCTCTTCAAATGCATGTGGGAAACAATTTTCCAAGTAATGAGAAATTGAAAAAGACAGTTAATTCCAACTTTTAAACCGATCACTAACTCCCAACCAAACAAGCACTCGGATTTCAAAACCAGAGATTATATCCTTGTTAAGAAAAGGTCAAGAGGTAACAGTTGAGAAAAAATGAACAAGAAGAGATTTCGATTTCTGAAGACTAATCATTCATGAAATCTGAAGTCAAGAAACAATCAATCACTGGCCAAAGAAGTTATTTTCAGACACACATACAAATCTAGGCATCTGAGGATACAAAAAACCTTAATCCAAAAAATTTGCAAATGGGTTCGCAGGCTAGCAGTGGTGTATAGTGCGAGAATGAAGGATTCTCGCAGGCTGGTCACAAGAAGAGTGCGAGAGGTTCACACTGGACTGAAAAATAGGGTGCGAACTCTAGTGGATCTCACAGGCTACGGAAGGGTGCAGTGCGAGAAGGCCTGAAACTAAGAAAAAATTGGAAAAAGGACAAATTTTTTGAAGGAACTTCTGGACCCAGGGAGTCTATCAGGGTCTCTTCAAGACTCAGAGATTGATGGAAATGAAAAATGGTAAGTGAAGAGAAAATGGCCAAGGAAAAACCACCAAAAATGGGTCGCATCCCCAATGCAGTCGCCAATTTTGTTATCGGACTAATCGGTAGGTTTGGACACTAATAGATCTCCCTAGATCCACCTGGATCTAGAACAAAATAGGATAGGACATGACTATTTCCCTAAGTTGTAATCATTGAATCTACTAATAGGAAGGAATAAGTGACATACCTTTATATCGCTTCCTTAGGTCTCTGTTGTTCCCGCTTCGCTCCGGCGCTCTCGTGAAGTCAAGTCCAACACAACACAAACCAACCAAAGTGAAGATAGAAAAGTATATTCAACATCAACTTATGCATATGATCAAGTAATTACACAATAAAGTAAGAGTGACTTTATGGGAAAGGGACATGTTGTTGTATCATATTAATTGAAAGTAGAAGATACAACCTGATCGCCTTGATGTTGCAAGCTTCCTTTCAATGACCCTTGGTTCCGACACACACAATTTCTCTATACTTGCATGAAGGAGATCCAATTCCTCTTGATAGACCAAATTGAGTCTTCAAGCTTCTGTCCAAGCAGGGTTCTTCACACAATTATTTCACCAATTCTTCATTCAATCTTGCTTAACCTTTTCCATGAGAAACCTTTCAATATATAGGAGAAGGAGAGATAGTTACATGAATGAGGATGATCCCATCAAATATGAGAAGTCAGTAAAATGACAACCATATGAATGCCAACTCATTTTATATAAGATTCCCTTCTAGAACCCTCGAGACCTCTTCTCCTTTCCAAGCTTAAAAACAGGTTCGCATCCTGTGTATAGAGAAGACCGCGAGAAGTTTTCACCCTAAGTGTGGGTGGCCTACGAGAATGAGGGATTCTCACACCCTAGGCCATAGACATCCTACAAACTCATCTTAAAAATATGTTTTTGGAAGGAGAAAAGAGCCACTTTTTCTCAGGAAAAAAGTCCTTGTTGGGAGCCTGAATACATCACTGTTGAGACATCACCAAAGTGTCCAAAATCATGTGTAACATCGATGCTTCGGAGGCTAAGTATTCATGAAACAAGGGAGATTGTTCCTTATCATGACCTTCAGATCTGCATTTTACACACCAGATATCTTATCTTTTGTTCTTCCCCTTTTCCTTCTTCATATCCTTGACCTGCAGAGACAAACTAGGCAGCTAGCTCAGGATCTGGCTCATGCTTGAACTAGATTCTCCCATAGGTTTTGATTTTAGTTTCATGGCGATCTCCAATGCTTCTTCCTATGATGTAATCTTCCACTGCATCAAGGTAAATCTAATATGCAATAGAAGAGTAGCAATGAACCATTCCTTGTTATGTTCATCTGGGATCTTAAAATTCAATCTTCCAGTTAAGGTTTTGAATCTTTGATCAAACTCCCAAACAGGTTCGGTGACCTTTTGCTTGATCTCCTTTAGTTCTGTGATACATTATGACTCTGACTTAGGTTTCTTAAACTCTGCAATCAGCACGTTCTTGATCTCATTCAGTGGCTTAGGCTGCACAAGTCCTTGTACAAGCTTCATGTACCAGCTTAACACGTGATCCCTCAGTGTGGTGCTAAAATGGTTTCTTTTAACAGCTTCGTCAGTAATGTTTTTAATGTTCCATACGGCTTCACATAGGAACTAGTGTTGATCAGGATCTTCAGATCCATCTCCTCTAAAAATAGGGAGCCTCATCTCATCTGCCATGGAGCTGCCTAGGTTTCTTGTCTGAGTAGACATTGAACTGCTTGTAATGGTACTCTGCAGGCTCTGGTGATTCTGACTATTCTGATGGTTTAATGTTTCTGAAACAACAAGGGGGTCATTATTACTTACTTCAGTAGTTTGCGCAGTTCCTGAGGTTTTTTTCTTTCTTTGGTGAAGTTCTTCAGCTTTCCCTTCTTCTGTTCCAGTGGGTTTTGAGTGTTCTTCGTCTGTCAGATCTACCTCTTCCCCACTATAGAAAACCTCTTCTTCATAGTTTTTCTTAAACAGGTTCTCGAGGTGAACCCCTCTAAATACTCTTCCACTGCACGTATGTCCAGCTTCTGTGTCACTGTCGCTATCCGATTTTTTGAACATTAGCCTTTTCAGGTCCACCCAATCTACTATATCTTCAAGATGTGGTTTTCATGCAAGAGAATCTTGATTCTTAGCTTCGGAAAATGAAAAAATTTCCCTCTGGGTCCTTTGAAAAAGTATCTCTCAGCTTGGCTATACAATTCTACTCTATCAACAACAAATTCGATGATATACCCTCCAATGGCACTATCAAACCAATAATCTACGACTCTGGATATAGCGTTATCAACTCTCTTAACCTTCTGGATCAGCGTCGATGTCCAAGCCACTAGAGGTCTAGATCTTATCTCAAATTGTGCATCAGCTAATCTATCCAACCACTCATGTAGCTCCTGATGGATTCCTCCAAAGAAAATCTCATGAATGTCAGTGAAAATGTATCTTTGTAGCCAATCTTCAGTACTCAGTTCAGGGTTCTGGTTCTAGGCTTCAACGAAGTCCCTCTCTTGATCTTCTATCCACTTTTGAATCTATGTCTTGGATGGGAACCGCCTTGACATTCCCTCATGAAGATTCATGTCCCAGCAACATAACAATTTGTTGGCACAGGGGCAGACCCAAGGTTCACTCCAAGAGTGCACCAACAAGCCCTAGCTACTGGCCCTTTCGGAAACACCTGCAAAGAAGATGCAGTCTCACTCGAAGAAGCTATGAGGGGGTTGCAGGATAGAGATGTCTACAACCAATGGAATTTCAAGTGGATCAAGTACAACAACAAATCCAAGTGCATCAACACTTATCAACTAGAACTATCCTTCACAGTTATAGATCTGATCTAACACAGTAATGCAATTAACCATATAACAACAACAAAGATAAAAGCATCAATCACACACACAACACAAGGTATACGTGGTTCACCCTTTCTCTAGGGCTACGTCCACAAAAATTTGCTTATAATATATTAAGATAAATCCTACAGTTCTGATATGCGCTCTTATCCTGCAGATCTTCTCTCTTATTCTCTCATCCTCTACCATCCTCTACACCCAGCTAAGGGATGTGATCCTCACACCCAGTTGAAGATCTTACAACACCAAGAAGCTTTTGCTCTCAACACTTCGTACAATAATCTCTCAATAAAAAATACTCAATATCAATGCCCATCCATAGTACCGACGTGACCTAGGTCGTCTCGACCTCTATTTATACATTATAGTCCCTCACCGACAGCCTTTGGTCGAAACCTAGGTGTCAAAACCATAATTACCAAAACCCTAGGTGTCTAAAACCCTGGGTCAACTTGACCCACTTTTCCCAGGCTTCACCAGCCTGTCTCTCCTTTCTTTATGCATAGTGGTAACGATGGCTTTCCCCTCTTTCTGAGTTGTCCTTGATCCATTTGCCTTGTTGATCTGTCATCCTTGATCTCCTCATATAATGGCTAGCTTTCCCATACTTCGCTCCTGTTTTTTTGTTATTTTGCTTACTTCGACCCAGTGACAATCACTGTGTCTTCCGCGCAGTTCACGTTTGACCTTTTCTTCCTCGACCTTCTCTTGCTTCCATATCCAAGGGCCAACAATAGCTGCATCTTGGCACCTTGGGAAATCAATTCCCAACAGTTCTCTCACTTGGATAGAATGCTCACGGTCCTAACAACTCTCTTATTCAATGTCTTGCGGGCCTGAAAACCTGCCTCTTTAGTCCAGCTACAAAGATTTCCATGGTACAGGTATATGTGCAAGTACAGGTAATGGCAGAAAGAAGTATGGTTGGTAGGAGAGGTGATGGTAAGAAGAATGATAATGGAATGATGGCCAAATGAAATAAATCCCCCTAATTATATGTGCATGTTCCCAACTTGACACTTGTCATGTTTGGAACTAGCTTGGGCCCACATGGGATACGTTTCCCAATTTTGAACATAGGATATATTTTATATCCATATTTTATACTTTATATTTTTAGGAATATTAATAAAATATTCATTTGGGCTTAATCTCCTCAGCTTAACCCCTTTTCCCTCGACTCTTAGCCCCACATTTCCCTCGACACTTAGCCCCCCCTTTTCCATTCTAGTGGAGTTTATCCCCGCATCCTCTTTTACATGGTTGGTCTTCAACAGTGATGTATTTTCATTAAAAACTAAGTGTGATTACATTTTACAAAAATAGGCTCGTTGGCCTTTAAGCTTCTGTCTCACCAGCCTAATAACCATACAAGAACTCTAGCCTCCAAATTACATACATACAAAGGCACGTTAGCCCCAAATTATCCTGGCCCACTAGACTATATGTACAATTACAACTGGGGCTCAGCCTGGGGTATTACACAAGTGCTAAGGAAAATGTAGCGGAATATTCCACAACATGTACAACACAAGAATCAGAGTTCTCCCAAAAATAGTTTGGCCAAACAAGCTTCTTCTCCTTAAAAGTCTTAGCAATAGTACATGAAATCTCCAAGAGCCAAAATCCCTCAATTCAAATACAATCCCCCTATTTATTGAAATTCATCTTGATTGTTGGCCTTCTGCCTCCCCAACTCTTCACCTTCCATTTGTATAGTTTATCCTTATCCTCTATGGAATGATGATGGAATAATGACAACAAAAATGCTCATGATTTAATATATCTTACATTATATACATCAATATTTTGAATTTTGTGTTTTGATGCTTGTGGTCCATCATGGGTTTATATAGCCGATTTTGATAATCATTCCTTGGGAATTCTTGGATTCTCAAGAAACAGTTACAAACTCTTCACCTTCCACATTCAATTTCTTCTTAATTTAAGAAAAATAAAAGATGAGATATATGAATTAGAATTTTTTTCTTATGCTTCCCTCTTCTTTTATCTCCTCTTCCCTTTTTCTACTACTGTTGTTACTTGATCTTTTAATCTAGTCCGTTTTGCCTCTTTGTTTGATATTCATCTACCCTAAGATATGTCCTTCGTCTCTTTCCAATCGGGATTGACTCTCTTTTGTTGGTGGTTTCTCTTGTGCTCGTGTATCATCCTTTACCATAGATCGCATTTGTAAATATGATGTTATGTCTCTATAGTCTACTCCTTTACACATTGTGTATTCCAATTTATGAATGTGATTTTCATCCAACTAGTACTTGGTGCCATTCAACACCAAATATACAAGTTTCCCATACATAACATTTTAAAATATGAATTAAAATATATTTAACCATGGATAAATTAATAGAAAATTAAGTGATAATTTTGGATCTCTTCCAATAGTTTGATATCTAGTCCCTTTGATGGTTGTTTCATGGACATCCCCCATTGCAATGCTATGTTATTGAATTTTTGGCTGATGACTATATGCCGACATGAAAAATAGAAAATATATGACGAGTATTGAGGAACCACCTAAAACTTATAACGGGTGAAGCTATAAATATTGAAAATACTTCTCCAACGCTATACGGAGCATGCAAAACAGAGCTTGGAGTCAAAATTTATAGAAAAAATATGAAAGGTAGTTTTACGAAACCCATCACTGTATCAGTGTCAGAAGAAAGATTAAGCTTCAATGTATTGGTGTTGGAATAAGGATTGAGTTGTGATGTATCGATACTAGAAGAAGGATATAGCTCCTATATGTCAACGAAGATGAGATGATTCTGTCAAAGCTGGGTGTATCAAAAGGAAATGGGTGATCTCCTATATTGTATTGGTGAGAAAGAGATTTCTTTTGCCGACACTAAGCGTATTAACGGTTCAAAGGGATGGTGAATTTCCTAATTAAAAAGAAAGAAAGAAAAATATTTCAATCTTGGACAAAGAAATTATAAGTTCTTCCAGATTATAAATGGCTTGAAAAAGTAGAAGGATGGCCCCTATGATGGTTGTTTCACTAACCTCCCCATGGAAATGTTGTGTTATTGAGTTATTAGGTTGATGATAGTATGCCAACATGAAAAATTGAAAATACAATTTGAACAGTAAGGAATATCCTAAAACCTATAACTAGGAAGTTTTAAATCTCGACGAAACCTTTCCAACAGTATAAAGAGTGCATAAAATGGGTTTTGGAGTCAAAAGTTATGGCCAATATAAGAAAGATTGTGTTATGGGACCTGCAAGTGTATCAGTGCTAGAAACAAGATTGCCTCCGATTTATCGGAAAAAGAAACAATATTTCCTCTAGTGTATCAACAAAAGAAACAAGATTACCTCTAGTGAAGGAAGACAATCGAAAGAAAAAAAAACGTGTTTTTTTTAATGGCAAGAAACAATAAGAACTTAAGTTCAAAAGTCCATAAATTTCTCATACAATGTCTGATTGAGGTGCCATTTTTTGCAGCATGGTGAGAACAAGGAGATTATTCCAGTGAGAGACCATATAAATTCATTCAAGAATTTGAGTAGATCCATTTTTAATTAAGTTCATAGTTAATGAGGCTTGCTTGGAGGGAAATCCTCGGGAGTCATTCTAGCACTTCTATATGTTAGATTTTGATTCTGACAGTGGAATTGGAATCATAATCCCACAAAATAGACATATATCCTATTTTTGGGATGAAAAAACCACTTTGACAAATACCCAAAATTGCGAGCAAGGGCATTTTTAGTGAAAGTTCATACCATGTTTTCCAGGCCAAGCATTGGGCTGAAATCGTAACTCGGTGTTGATGTCTTTGCATTACTATGATAGGTTTATATATACATAAAAATGGATTTGTGTTATTCTTCAACAGGTGATTGTTTCTATCACCTACGTCTCTTCATATTTACATTACAGTTATAATAACATAATCCCAAGGATTACGTGTCCAACATTCCCCCCCTTAATCCGAAGGGGGGTGTGTGAATCCAAACATCATTCTGAACTTCTCAAATTTTTCTCTTCCAAGCACTTTGGTAAAGATGTCTGCAATTTTCTCATTTGTGGAACAATGTCTCAAGTGAATTGTCTTGGCCTCTACATGATATCAAATCAGGTGATACTTTGTGTTGATGTTCTTTGTTCAATCATGGAATCTAGGATTCTTGTCCAACTTGATTGCAAAAGTATTGTAAACTAGAACAGGAGTAGAATTCACTTATATTTCCTGCAAATTTTCAAGTATTTTCCTAATCCATACAATCTCCTTTGTCGCTTCTGCAGTTGCCACATATTTTGCCTTTTTTTGGAATATGCTATCACTGATTATTTGTGTGATATCCAGGAGACAAATTTTTATCCAAGACTCATGAGACAACATGAAGTTGATACTCCATTTTAATTATACCCATCAAATTTTAAATTAAAATATTTGATTAGGTTGAAGTCATTGTTGGTCATTACTTTATCTACTCTGATCTTACTTTAATGTCATAAGTTGACCCAGGTTCAGATTTAAACAAGATTCCAACAAAATCCCTCTAAAACTATCGCCCCCCTTGGTAAACCAGAAGGAAACATAGTACACAGGGTGCATTGCACAGTCTCACCCGAGATATTTCTATGGGTGGCTGCAATGCTCAGATGCTTGCAACATGGGAATGAGTGGGGATACGTGGTTAACCTCGATGCCCTTTTATCATTCACTATTTCATACATCTAGATTCATTCCACAGTCATTCTTACTCATGCATGTAAAATATCAAAGCTAAATAATTCCTTCATTCATTTATCTAACATCTAATCATCAACATCAAATAAAATACATAACATTTAGTCACACAACGTAGTTCTACCATGGTTCACCCATCCTGGGCTACGTCCACAAAGATATGGCTATTCTTCTCTTTTATTATCTTTGATTCAACTTATAGCACCACACGCATTACAACCCCTCCTCACAATAGGTCAATATCTTACAATGAGGCGAACTAGATCGCACCAGGCTCCTCATCCTACGATCTAACCCTCAAGATATACCTTCATCCCTCTCCCCATCTCAACAGCTTACAAAATTAGATCAAACTTACAACATTCAACTACTACCAATGGTTGAACACGCTAGTCTTCCACCAAATTCAAACCAACCTAACCAAAATCCCAACCCCTTACCTAGACCTCCTAGGTACTTATTTATACATATCTTCAGCTTACCAACAATTACATTCTCTTACCAAAACCCTAACCATATTTTAGCTAAGTCTTCTCTCATGTGTACCTCGCATGCCTTCCTCTCCTACATGCACATCTGTTTTACACGTGTTGATCCTTCTACATGGGCATTCACTTCCCACGTCATGTATTTCCTTTCAAGATGGCCTGGGTCCAACAGGCCCCCAACACTGACATCGTGACTTGTCTCGAGTCACTGTCTAACTCTTGTGTCTACCACTGCTTGTGCCAGTGCTTCGTACATGTCTACTATTTGTTGTCACTACTCCTAGGCATGGTTGCTCTTTTTTTTCATGGCTTCGACCACCTACGTAGTGACTGGAGGTCTTAAGATCTCACCCCCCTCCAAGCCTATATGTTCGAGGCATGCTTTCACTATGTCGATTTCCATGACCAATTGTTCTGCCTTTTCCTGTAAGGGCTCCAAATGAGCTTGTCATGAGATTTTATGTGCCTATACCACTTTTTCTTCTACCTGAAGGTTCTTCATTTTTGCAACCATCTTAATCTTTTCTGGAAGGGACATTTTCCTCTATCATTTCTTGACATATGTCATTGTTGTGTGAAATTTATCTTCCTTTCCTTACAGCTCTTGTAGGCTCCCATCTTGTAATAGTTGGGTCCACATATGGCCACTCGTCTTCAGCAGTTCTTTCACCCTATGTATATTATGCACGATGTTTTCTACAGTGATTTTCACGCCTCACTCTCTTTGCGCTTGGACTGTTGGGGGAGTCGTAGGTATCGCGTGCTCCTCCAGTTACTTGATCTTATCTTTATATTGTTGTAGAGTATGCACTATCTTTGTTATCTTCTCCTCTGAAGATGTTTCCTTAGATACTTTGTCATCTTAGATAGCTTGAAAGACTACATCTATCTAGGTGTGCATCTGGTCCACTTTGTTTTGTGTTATCTCTTTCCTCTGCCTCTCCTGGTTGATGAATTCCTTTAGTGCCATATTTTCTTCCTGCGCTATTTGTAGATTTGTCACGTCAGACCTTGATCTAGACTAAATCTCTTGCACGACACTAAACTGTAACTTATACATCAACTTTGTTAGTATCTTGGGAATTGCCAAGATTAAACGTTTTTTTATCCTTCACGGGCTTATACGTCATTTCCTCATTGATGAAAAAAATATCTGGTGTTATAATAAAGTTATCACTTCCTTGTACTGTGATTTGTATTGTTTCTTTGACATGTGCTCCTTCTTTTACTAGCATCAGTTTGTCCTTTTGTTGTTGTTCCACCTTGATCCTGAACTATTCTAGTGCAGTTTTTACCTCCTATACCTGTTCCAAAATTGAAGCTCGATGGTTTTCTTCATTTTCCCATACTTCTAATAGTCGATATTCTACTTTCATGGTTATCATTTCTACGTCGTCTCTTGTCAGTGACGTTTCCATTTTTTTCCTATGGGCCTTCACTTTCTTCCTAGAGCCACTTACTTTCTTTGTTGTTCTCTTTCTTTGGGCATCTATCTATTTATATGCTTCGGGCATATGTGTATCCATTTTGGTGTCCTTCTCAACTTATTCATCCATGGTTACATCATGTGCCTTTGTTTGCACTTTCTCTACACTCACATGTCCTGTCGGTCCTCCTAGTGCCTTCTTTGTAGCCTGAGGACCCTGTGTCGAACCATGCTATGACTTATTTTGTATCCTAGTATTCTTTCAAATGGAGTTTCTTGCCCAACTATACCTAATTTTGTTTTCTTTTGCTGGGTAGTGCCATTCCTACCTATCTGTTGTGCAAGGACTGTGCTACCCTGTGTCTGGACTTGTATTGGTGGCATTGTGCTTGGAATCTCTGGTACTTTCCACTCCTCAGGCCACTCTTATACCTCCATGTGGATGTCCCATGTCGTCACATAGTACTTTAGTTGCAACCACTCCTTGATGGGGTCCTTCTTTGTCTGTAGCCACATTTTGTGATGTGATGAGTGGAAATTCGCTATACGTCCATACTCCTGGACATTTTATGGTGATATCCTCCATGTATCTTCCACGTTGTTTTGAATCTATGTTAATTACTTCATAAACATGTCATTGTTGAATTTCTTTACCTTTAGATCTACGGTTCTTTGCAGCGATGTGTAACGCGTTGTGCCACATTTTCCTTTCCTTGTCAGGAACATCGTATATGTCGGTTTGTGCCACCCCATAAGTGCAATGAGAATGAGTAACCATGAATAGTGGAACTCATATCCCTATTCTTGTCCATCCTCACAGTCTTCTAGGAATTAGTTGAGTAGGTATGGTGCCCAGTTCATCGAGCTCCCCTTTGAGCACTGCACTACAACTATTATGACTCTTGTAAGCACTTCTTCTTTTTCGGCACTCGTGCATTAATTTGAAACTGAGAAATATGGTTTCAAATCGATTTGTAGGATCATTGATGTCATTAATCATGATTCCTTTGTTCCCCCTCTCTGAGCCATACTTCTCTGTAATCTCATCGTAGATGACCTTTGCTCGAGTCTTGTCTTCTAGGTATTGCATCGACTTCTCCCCATCTGTGGGTAGCCCTATAATATCTGCGATGAGGTCAACATTGATTGGTACTGGCATGTCCATCCATAATATGCCTCTGTGCACCCTTTCTAGCAATTATTTAACACATGCATTTATGTATTTCTCATGCCCGAAGTGTGGTATGTCTACGAGGTTCATGATACCTGTTTTGTATAGGCTTAGGATCCATTGTCCAAGCTCCAACAATGTCGTGCCTGATGGTCCATCTCCCCTTCTCTCTAGGTAGCTATGTGCTGCCAAATATAGCAACTTTGTGGAATCTGAAACATTGTGGTCGGAGTATTTAAGTTCATCAACTCCTCCTACCATGTTATCCACAGTTTTCACTTCATTGCGAATTTTCGGCATTACTATACTTATCTCTTCCTGAGTGTGTTGCACACCCTGCTTACTGGTTTTTTCTCTCAACTTATTTTTCCCTTGTGGGGATGGTACTCTCCCCTCTTTCTTTGTTTCCCGCTCTGGATCCAGATCCAGGCCCTGTTGCATGGATTCCATGGTCGATTCTGCTTCATATGGCCCCTTTTCTCTGGACACGTTAGATTTCGTCCGCTCATCATCCTCTACCAGTTGCTTGGGCTCCTGTGTGGATTCTTGTTCCTCCTCCACATGTAATGTGGTTTTCTTATATTTTTGTCACACTAATACTTGTCACTTTTTCCCCTTTTTGTTATCTTTCCTACACACGGTAGCTTTTTACTCATTAACCATTATTCTAGGCGTCGTGTTTTTAAAACCCTAGTTTTCTTGCAATGCCCGGTTTCATCTACCCAATCCTATTCTATCAAGGCTCTCCATTTAGCATGTTAAGAACCAAATATCAATATAGCATAGAAAAACATCAGAAAAAGTACTCAACGCCTTGAAAAAGAGATAATTTCATATAATAAGCCTCTTCGAGGGGGCAACCTCCTTTTACCCCACTTAAATGTTAAAGTACAAGATGATTCAAAATGAAAATGTCTCCTTGGTATATATAGGATACTAGGAGGTATAATTACAACTAATGGCCTAAAGCTGACATAAATAAAACAACATTACTAATATAATATGCCACAATTAAGGGGTAATGAGCCAATATTAGGGCTTCACATGCCCCTCCCCTTGAGATAAGTGTTGTTTGCAACGCTTGAGTAACTCTGGATGATTTTGTATAAAAGACTCATCTTCCCAACTGGAATCTTCAGCCGGTAGTTTCCTCCATTTAATGAGATACTCTGAAATGGATCTATTCCTCAGCTGGTGAATTCTTGTGTCGGTAATGGCTTCAGGCTCCAATATGATTTTTCCTTCCTCGTCAAGTTCTGGCAATATAGTTTGAACTGGGATCTTGTCATCTATAACCTTCTTTAAGCATGAAACATGGAAAATTGGGTGTACTCGTGAAGATGCAGGCAACTCCAATTTGTATGCCATATTACCAATCTTTTGCAACACCTTATAAGGGCCATAGTACTTTGGTGATAATTTATTATCCTTCTTGGCTTGCTTGAGGGACATCTGTTTGTATGGTTGTAGTCTTAAAAACACCCAATCCCCTACTTCAAAACTTATTTTACTATGATGTTGATCTGCTTGTTGTTTCATGCAATTCTGTGCCATGGTCAGGTTGTCCTTTAAGATTTGGAGAACTTGTTGTTGATTCTCGATGTGATCTTCCACTGCTTGAACCTTAGATTTTTATTTTAGAGAAGAAGTGATGAAAGGAGAGTGGTATCCATAAAGTGCCATAAATGGTGTTATTTTTGTTGCAGTATGAAAGGAAGTGTTATACCACCATTCTGCCAAGGGTAACCATTTGAACCGTTGTGTTTGTTTATCAGAGACAACGCAACGAAGGTAGCCTTCTAGACATTTGTTCACTATCTCGGTTTGTCCATCAGATTGAGGATGATAGGATGAGCTATGAGCCAATTGAGTACCCAAACAAGAAAATAATTGTGTCCAAAAATGTCCAGTGAAGATGGGATCTCTGTCACTTACAAT
>ML793282.1:107999-122693 GCA_009831015.1 Picea engelmannii | reverse complement strand
ACCTTGTCAACATGTCACACATGATCCTCCCAAGACTTGCTATAGATTAGTATATCATCAAAAAATACTAACACAAATTTTCGAAGGAAGGGCTTGAAAATGGAATTCATCAACCCTTGGAATGTGGAAGGTGCATTTGTAACACAAATATAAAGAAGAAATTCGTACCTTTTGTGTATGTGGCACATTATGTAGATCAAAGAATTGCTACATCTGAAGTATCCATGTGATTGGGTCCTTGCCATCAAACTTCTTCATATCGATCTTAGGAACGTGGTTGGTCTTCAACCCAAAGTTGGAGTTTCTCCATTCTTGATTCACCTTGTTTCCTCATCATGAATTTCATGGGATGGATTTTCACTTGCAGGTGTCTTCTCTGTTACGAAATTTTTCAATACTTCCATGATCTCCTCTTTTAAACCATCCATCTTTGCCTCCAACTTAACTTCCATCTCTTGTAGTTCATATTTTGTTACTATCTTCTTTTGTAACTCATTTATGTCCCTACGCATTTCTTCACCTTCATAAAGAGTCCAATTAGGATTGTCTGCAGGCTTATTTGGTGTAGAAGTTCCCTTTTTGGGTGGCATGTTGGCCAAGTATCACTTTTGAACCTTGATTTTGAGGTGGTTCTACTAGACAATATTTCTTCTGTTGTATCTCCCAAGTTTCGGCCCTTTTGGGTATGAAACTTTATTTTATGTAGTTTTGTGATATTTCTTCTCTGCAATGCCACTGGTCTGATCAAAATTTGATGTGCCAAGTGGAATTTACGGTAACTTCCCCACAACTTGCTGATTTTTGGCCTTTCCAGGAGATATCACTTGTATAGAGTGCCCCGCACAAAATAATTGATATAAAATTCTTAACCTTATGCCAAAAATACTACAGATTGTTCACGATCCAATGAAACTAGTCCCACTCAATTTGGATACTCTAGGAAGAAGTTATGATTGTTTTACCTGGAACACCTTCTTGAGACTAGTCAATAGGACTAGTCAGATACCCTATCTTACACAGGGTGTATCTACAAATTTAAGATGACACAGAAGCTGAAATTTTTACCACATATACCTTACTAATTTATGTGAATATCCTCCAGATTTCAGGGTCTGAAATGTTACAGAAATTTTTTTATAGTGAAAATTCCGCAATGACTCAGTTTAGGATGATTCCAGAACCCTATCTTGTACAGGTTGTATCTCCAAAAGTATAAGGCCTCAGGAGATGAAATTTGAACCCAACATACCTTGATCCATATACTAAATATCCTCCAAGTCGTTCCTTTTGAAACATTGTAGAAAAAAGGTTATAGCAAAAATTCCAAGGTGTCTCAGATGTAGCAGTGAAACCCCAAGACCTTGAGCTCTGATTCCATATGTTAAGAACCAAATATCAATATAGCATAGAAAAACCTCAGAAAAAGTACTCAACTCCTTGAAAAAGAGATAATTTTAGATAATAAGCTTCTTCAAGGGGGCAACCTCCTTTTACCCCACTTAAATGTTCAAGTACAAGATGATTCAAAATGAAAATTTCTCCTTGGTATATATAGGAGACTAGGAGGTATAATTACAACTAATGGCCTAAAGCTGACATAAATAAAATAAAATTACTAATATAATATGCCTCAATTAAGGGGTAATGCACCAATATTAGGGCTTAACATAGTGTTGAATTATTCTTATTTTTATCCTTTTTATGGCCTTTTTTTTTAACTGCATAGTAACTTCCTAAGTACTAGGAGGTCGATTGTCCCTATATAGCTTCATTTGACTCCCATTGATCATTCCTCTGATTTTTTTACCTCCTAAGTCTTTCAATTTTACATCTCCCCCATTTGTGACAGTCTTCACTTTTTATGGTCCCAACCAATGCATTCTGAGTTTTCCTGGGTGCTGAAGAAATTTACTGTCATACACCAAGACTAGGTCTTCTTCCTTGAAAATCATCCTTTTTATATGGTTGTCATGCCAAGATTTGTACCTTTCTTTCTGTACTTCTTGGTCAAATCCTGCTAGAATCCTATCTTCTTCCATCGCCATCAGTTGACTTAGCCTTTCTTGTATTGCGCCTTGTTATGTCATGTTAGTGATTGTTGCTACGCGTAGACTAGATACCAAAAATTCTAATGGCACCATTGATTCTTGTCCATACACCTATTGTATTAATGAGAGGGGGTGTGAATCAGTAATAGGGAAATATAATCCTTTTTCACCATAAAATGAAAGTGTTATATCAATGTAGCATTATCATTCAATGGTTACAGAGTAAATAAGCAATGAACAAATGATCAATCATACACATACACAGTACACCAATGTTTTACGTTGAAACCCAAAGATGAAGAAAACCACATAATTCTTTTTCTTATATGTCTTTAAGAATTGCATGCATTGGAAGCACCAACTTCCTTTGTTTTCTAGCTGCAACTAGAAGGAAGCTCCAACCCCCTAGTTTCTCAGGCTACAACCTGAGGGAAGCTCCAACTCCCCAATTCTCTAGATAAAACCCCCTATTTTCTCAGTCTACAACCTGAAGGAAGCTCCAACTCCCCAATTCTTTGGCTACAACTAGAAGGAGGCTCCAACCCCCTATGTTCTCTGGCTACAACCGGAAGGTGGCTACAACCACCTCTCATTTCCCCATCCAACCGCCTTGAAGTAGAAGTAGAATGATGGAACCATTGTCACACTATCATTGTGAGATATACCACTGTAAACCTGTACCAATCAACCTATAATCAACTTGTACCATCAATGAGTGCATCAACATGTACCTCAACCTTTACCATCAACGAGTGCATCAACATGTACATCAATTGTACCATCAACGAGTGCATCAACTTGTACCATCAATGAGTGCATCAAACTGTAGCTCAACCTATACCATCAACAAGTGCATCAACCTGTACCTAAACCTGTACCATCAACGAGTGCACCAACCATGCACCAAATGTGTACCAATCATGCATCAAATACACATAAACTATGACTCATCAAGATGTACCAACATCATCAACTATACACCTCATGTATGTGCCAAATCATCAACTACTTGTCTCAACCATGTACCTCGACCATATACCAGTATAACCATCAAAAGTTCTCTAGCAATACATCACACTATCCATAACATAATACCATAAACCATTACATCAAACCATGTGCCACAACCTCACTGTTATACAACCTCTATCTATAACATACCTCAACCAAAATCCCTCAGCAATTTCATCATTCAAATCTCATTTATAACTTTGTAATAGACCTGGTGTATATGATCACATACTTGAAAATCTTCCTTAACTTCAACAACAAGAGACTAGCATTTTATCAAACTTTACTTTAGTCTCACATGACTAATTTTTTATTAGTCAACAACCCTAACTTGAAATAATCATAACTATGTACATGTAATGAATAAATATCTAAAAACAGTATGCAATGTTCTTTAGTGTCTTTTATGCAATTCCTCTAGGTTGCACTACTTGTAACCTCTCAGAAAAGTAGTCATAGAAAAAATGGCATACCTTGTTATATTTTGGCTTATTCTATAGAGCGAACTTGTAGAGCATGCCCCGCATGGAATATTTTTTGTATGGATCTAAATTTTTTACAAAGAATACTACAAATTGTAATATAACCAATACATTTTGTCTTGCTGAATTTGGATCTGTTATGAAGAATTTGTGACATTATTACCCGAAACACATTTTTTAGACTAGTTTCAGGACTAGCCACAAACCTTATTTTCCTCGGAGTGTAACTCCACAAATACAATGATTCACAATATGAAATCTGTATCACATCTACATGGATATTTTTCCTCAACAGCCTCCCAATTTTGTGGTCTGAATCATTCTAGAAAAAAAATTATTGTGAAAATGGTGAGATGACATGTAAATAACATACCTTAGAAAGCATCATCAAAACAATTTATCCTCCCTTGAATTTCGACCTTCTTTACTTCACCTTCCCTTTGAAATTCGGCTTATATATCCTTTGGTTACCTCAGTCACTTGTAGATATTCAATATGCTCAAGTGCTATTAAAATGAGAGACCCGTTCCTCTTATTTATACTTTCATGTAGCTTCCTCAAGGGGTTACCTTCTAACCATCTTAACCCACTTTCCTTATATTAGGGCTAACCCACTTCTAACCACTTGTCCACTTAGTAATTTCTCCATTAACTTTATTATTTAAATAATTTATTTTGTATCCAATTTGACTTATAGTACACTCATCACTTCACTTTATTATTTAAATTATCTTCTAACCATCTTAACCCACTTTCCTTATTTTAGGGCTAACCTACTTCTAACCACTTGTCCACTTAGTAAGTTCTCCATTAAATTTATTATTTAAATAATTTATTTTGTATCCACTTTGAATTATAGTACACTTATCACTTCACTTTATTATTTAAATAATTTCTTCTTTGTGACCACTTTGACTACTTTGACCTTTTGGGGCTTCTAGATGACTCATGCGGGTTCTCCAACTTCACATGGTCATAAATCTCTAACCGTGAGGAGTCACGTGACGTTCCACATACCACTATAAATGACATGACATGTACTATCCATCTATAATAGTCTTTCCTACAAATATATCAAAAATCATGCCATTATCCATCAAACAAACTTGGGTCCATTACCCAAACTTGGGTTCTCCAACTTCACATGGCCATAACTCTCTAACCGTGAGGAGTTATGTGATGTTCCACATACCACAAGAAATGGAATAATATTTAATATCCATATAGAATAGTCTTACCTTCAAATATATTAAAACTAATACCATTATATATCAAATAAACTTGGGTCCATTACCCAAACCTTTGTGCTATCAGAATTCACTACCATACTTTCTCCAAGGGTTGACATCAATCACTAAGGGTTGAAATCAATCTACAATATCACTCTCCAATGGTTTACATCAATGAAAACCAACAATCCATACCAACTGTCCATCAATCTAAGCCAATTGTTTGACAACACCAACCTGAATGGTGTATGCCCTGTCAACTTTTTGCATGTAGTCATGTATGCCCATAATGTTGTTGGTATCTTCAATTCCCAATCGTCCCTATTGAAATTGCAAATCTTTGTCAATGCAATCTATAGAATCTTATTAAAGGCTTCCACTGTTCCATTTTCTTGAGAGTGATATGGTGTACTCTTTTGATGATAGACTTCAAACTCCTCGGTCATAGCCTTGATTTGTTAATGAAGTGAATTCCTTGGTCACTCATCAAAATCCTTGGGCATCCAAATCTACTGATCACTTTCTCAAACAGGAAGTTTGTTGTTGTCTCTGCGCTACAATATTTTACTGGTGTTGCCTTTTCCCATCTTGTTAAGTAATCTGTCGCAATAATGATATACCTTGCTCCTGACCTCTTTGACGGTGGATTAATTGGTCCCACAAAATCTATTGCCCATTTTTTGAATAGTTTCAATATTACTTGTGGTCTCAAGGGCATCTCATCTCTCCTATTAGGTTTTCCAACCCTCTGACATACATCACATTTCTAGCAGTAATCCTTTTCATCTCTTTGAATGGTCGTCCACCATAGTCGACTACGCAATACCTTATGTGCGGTAGATTTTCCTGCATAATGTCCTCCATATATTCTCTCATGGGCCTCTTCTAAAATCCTAGGTCTTTCATGTTCTAGTACACATCTTTGCAAGATAATGTCTGCACCCATATTGTAGAAGTGTCCTGTAATCAATTGATAGTCTACAACTATGACTACTAGATTTTTCTTCTGCCTAGTGTTGAACTCTTGTGGCGTTGTCACTATACTCAAGTATTGAATGATGTCCATAAAATATTCATCATCTACTTGGACTGAAAATAACTGTGCATCAGGGAAGTTATCCTCTAAATTCATAGGTTCTTCTACATTGGTGACCCTTGACAGGTGCTCAGGTCCTGCATTCAACTTCCCTGGTTTGACTATCACTTCAAAGTCAAATTCCTGAAACATTAGTAACCATATACAAATTCTCCCCCCCAACACTGGCTTATTGACTAGGTATTTGAGGGTAGAATGGTCTATGAACATTTTAAAGTGTTTCCCAAGTAGGTAGTGTTTGAACTTTTGTAGTGCATATATCACTGCTAAGCCTTCCCTTTCCGTAGTATTGTAGTTCTGCTCTGACTCTGACAACTTTCTCCTTGCAAATTTTATAGGGTGATCTAACTCTCCTACTTATGGATGTGCCATAATAGATCCAAGTGATATTGTTGATGCATCTACATGCACATGGAATGTATTTTCCCAATCTGGAAATACTAGTATTGGTGTTGTTACCATTTTCTCTTTTAGAATTTCCAATCCTTGCTGACGGTCTTCATTCCCAAATTTACTATCTTTTCTCAACAATTTCTCCATCAACGCAGTGATTTGCACATACCCTTTTATGAATTTCCTGTAGTATCATGTGTGTCCCATTGTTTCTCTTAATTTACGTACTAATTTCGATGGTGGTAGATTAACAATCACCGCAATCTTGGCAAGATCTACTAGCAATTCTTGTTTGCACACTATATGTCCCAATAGTATCTCAAAAGGTGTCCCAAATATGCACTTCCTCATATTTAATGATATCTAACACTGCCTACATCTTTCCAACATTAGCCTTAATACCTCTACATGGTCTTTTAACAGACTGTAGACTATTCAATCATCCATATATACCTCTAAAAACTAGTGGATGAATTCTTTGAATGCGGCTATGACTACTCTTGAGAATATTGTTGGTGCATTCTTCAATCCAAAATGCATGATTGTGTACTGGTAGGACCCCCTTTCTATGGAAAAAGTGGTCTTGTACCTATCTTCTAGGGCTATCTTGATCTGATGGTAGCCCGAGAATCCATATGTGAATGAGTATGCTTCTTGGCCTCCTACATTCTTTAATACCTCATATGTTAAAGGGGTAGGGAAAGGGTCATATAGGAAATCATCATTCAACTTCCTTAGGTCGACACATAATATTATCCCTCCCTGCTTCTTTTCCTGAGCTACCATAGGGCTTACCCATTCAGATTCCTCCACTGGCTCTATGATTCCAGCCTCCAACATCCTGTCAATTTATGCTTTTACTTTCTTCTTATATACTGGGTTCAGTCTATATGGTCATTGTCTAACTGATCTAGCCTCATATTTGAGAGGTGTCTTCATATATCCTAGCTCTCCTGTTATTCATTTCATCTTTGTAAAGTTGTTGGGAATAGGTCATTGTACTTGCGCAGTAACTATGTTATTATTTCTATTGTTTGCTCATCCCAGTGGTCTCCAATGCTGGCCATTTTCTGATTCTCAGTTGTCCCAATGTTGAATTTCTTCACCTTGATTGGCGCAACAAAAAAATTTGATTCCATAGGTGGACCTTCCACCCCTATTTCACATTCAACTTCTATTATTTGAATGTTGTGCGGGTCCTTTTCATCTGGTGCTTCTTCCTACACATGGTAGCATGATAGTAGTTCTTTCACTGTCTGTATGTTTTGTTGTTGATATTCTATCATAAGTTCAACTTCTGGTTCCTTAATGAATATGATCCCTCTAATTTTTTTGAGTGTTGAATCTATGTTGGGGTTCTCGTGTTCAAATGAGAAAGTGACTACAAAATTCAATTGTAACAATGTCCAGTCTGCAGTGCCTCTACGTAGTTCCTGGTCTATATACCAGTTTGTTGGAATCCCTTCCAGTGTGTGAATAAAGTGATGAGGTCATTCGTCTCGTGGTGTCATTTTACATAGTGTTCTGCACTTCTCCAAGTGTTCTACTGGTGTCCCTTGTCCATCATACCTCTACAATTTATTGCTTCCTTGTTCTGTGCCAAATCTGATGTGCAGTAACCGCTTACATTGGCACCAGACCTTAATTGCCTCTTTGTGCGCACCCCACCATCGTGAAAGTGTTGCCTTGAGTGTTATGTCTAGAGCTAAGAGCCTCTGATTTCGTAACACTTCATCTTCATATCTTTTGAGGAATTCCTCTAGGTCATTCACCCCATGGAAGTTGAGAGGTTCTCTTATCTCTGTACCCATCCATCTTACTGCGCAGTCTATTCTTGTGCACCTTCTTGTGGAGACTTCATGTAATCTATGCTACTAATTATCAAACCATGTATCTAAGTCTGACTGCATGATGTGATACTTCTCCAAATGAGTACCCCATCCGTAGTTGGATTCACATATTCTTCTTCTCGCACGGTGGTTCTGTATAACTGGTTAATTTCCTCCAGGTCTAAACATGTGGGTTCTGAAAACCTTTCTCCTTCTGATGGATCCAATGGTGCAATGAATTTGTACTTGCCTGACTCAAAAGTCATCTTCCTTGTCTTTAGATTGATTATGGCCTGATTATCAAATTCCCAATCCAAGCCAAGCAATGTTGGATAAGGCGTTGTACCATCCACAATTTCTATCACTTCAAAATCAACTTTAGTGTGTACTCCATCTAGATCTATTGTCACACCCTTTAACCTTCCAATCGGAAGAACCCTGTGTTGATTACTAGTTTCAGTTGAATGGGTGAATACCCTAATGTGGGCTCTTCCATACATTTACATGTCTTCTTGGGTATTACATTTACTTCAGAGCCTAAATCCAGTATGATATACCCCATGTTGAAATCTCCAATGTTGGTGTTCAATCTGAATTCTCTGCTTGTTCTCCTCCTCGTATTCAAGTGATTAATTGTTTTTTGTTCGATCTTTCCCTCTACTTATATGTTGCATCTTTCTACCATATTTTGTAAAACTCTAACAAATGATGGATCATTTAGCATTTAACACAGGATTGCAGAAAATCCTTCGTGGTACTTACTTGTCCTATATGATGTGCTTTATTAGTGTGATCCAACGATGAAGGCATCTCGTACGTTGGTACGTCCTGAGTATAGTGTGTATTTAATGTTGATGCAATGTCCATATTCAATAATTATTTTCTGTCTTGCTTGAATATCTCCTTTTTTTTATGCGCATCAAACTCCTTATGTGGTTCAACGTTCTTCTTTACCCATTGGTGTTGCGCTGGATCTTGTCTTATTGCATCATCTCTTGTCTTCACTCCTCCACACGTAACTATGTTGATATTTCTTCCATCATCCCTTGCTTCTACAGAAAACCATTAAACATTATGATTGTTCTGATTTCTCTTTTCATTGATATTTCCCAATAGTGTTGGAGAGTCTTATGTGTCATGATCGGATGCATGACAATACATACATATCGTAGGTGGCAGTGGACATTCCCTTATGTAGTGTCCTCGTTGTTGACAGTTATGGCATACCATTGGTCCTCTACTTATTTCAAAGCCTCCTCTACCTCGTCCTCCACCTCTGTATCCATCTCGATCTCCTCACGATGTGTTGTACTGTGGCACCTGGTTATACTGCATGGGATTATACAATGGTTGCACAGTATTGTACTACGATTTCGTATTGTTATATTGTTGTGGCACGGTGTTATATGCGGTTGGTGCTTGGTTGAATTGTGGCACATCTTTCCCTGTCATCATTTTTTCCTGCACCCTATAGGTGTCTGATGTTCTTTCCCTCATCATCTCCATTGTCCTGCAATCTTTGTCATCATGGCCTACTGACTTGCAAAAGTTTCAATAGGAACTCTTGGGCATTCTCTAGTATTTTTTCATCATTGGGAAATGATATGGATCATGCCCTTGTGTCTTACAAATATCACATCATATTCATCCTGATGGAAAAGGGTTTGGCAAACCCATTTTCATGTACTACGCAAATGTTGGGAATCCATTCTTGTGGTGTCCTTCTGTCCTACATGTGGTACACCAAACATCTTCTCTTTTGTCCTTACCCTTGTTCTAGTTTAATTGAAATGTTAGATTCTTCGGGTCTTCCTTGAGCTCCTCTATTGTTGGATTTGTTTTTTTATATTGGTTCTCTTCTAGTTGCAAGGTTGCCTGCATGGCCTCTGCCTGGGTCTAAAACTTTTGTCGTCTTAAGGGGTATTTAAAATGTGGTAGCAATGAATTGACAAATATATTCCTATGTTTCATATCTTTCATGACATACTTCATCTTTCCCTTCAATCATTTGAATCTCCGGTCTATCTCCCAGATAGATTCTCCTAGTTTCTACTTGAACTCTATCATCTCATTCATGTATTAATCCTCTGAGATAAGCTTATGGAATTCATTTATCAACAACTTCTTGATATCCACAATCATTCGGGTTGTTCCTAGTGGACTATTTGCAGTTAAGAACGTATACCAATCGAGTGTGCGGTCTCTTAGCATGATGGCTAACTACACGATTTTAGTGTCCTCATATATGATCTATTTTTCTTCCCAAATATTTTCACAGATGAACAAGTGCTTCTTAGGGTCCTCCGACGCCTCTCCCTTGAATTTTGGTAACCTGATGGTGGGATCATGTCCTTCCATCCTGAATGTTGAACTGCTACCTCAGCGCGGTGTAGATCCTTGACAAATGCTTCCTAAACTATATCCCCCAATCGTTACTCCTTATGTAGATGTACTTCTTGCTATGTTTCTTCCACTGAAATTCAGTTTTCTAAACAGTGGTGTTATTTTTAGTATATTAGTCGCACATGGGTTTATGGGTTCCACATTGACACTGATATGGATAGGAGTTATGCCTTTGGTTTCTTCTCTTGGATCTCTTTCCTTCCTTTCATATGTTGCGTGCAAGATTTCCTCGATATCCTCCTCATATCGGAGATCCTCTACCTCTTCTTCATCAATTTCCAAGCCTTCCCTCATGGCTATGGCTATCTTCTTCTTGTTTATCTTATATTGGTAGGGTACTCCACTGCGTGTTCTTCCAACTGTTTCCACGATCTTCTTGATCTGGTCTTCCTCCATAATGATTGGATCCAAGGCCTCCTCCTTCTTTCCTTTATCCATCTCTTCCTCCATTTCTCTATCTCTTTTCAGTGATTTCCCCCTTCCCCCATGCACACAAGGAAGTTTAGTTGTATGAGGCCATTTTCATTGCACCTTTGTTATACAGTAACATCTTTATGGACGTGTACAATGATCTGATATACCTACCTTGAGGTCCCTTCAAAAAATCTTCCTCTTTTGTGGTGTAAGACTTTGCAGTATCTACTGCAAATTCTGTGATAAATCCTGCAACAATATTGTCTAACCAGAAATCTACTGCACGCGTAAACTTATTGTCAGTTTGTTGTAACTACATGATCTCATCAAGATTCCATTCTAGTTGTTTGATCTGATTTGTAGGGTGGTTGTCTTTCAACATCAATATCTACTCCTGCAACATGTGTGGGAAATCACATAAAAACACTTCATGCAAGTCGTGGAATGCGTATTTGTCCAGATATTTGTGTGGTGTTAACTTTGGGTTTCTGTTATCTTTTTTCACAAATTCCAGCTACTTTGTTTTCAACCATCTCTCGAACTCTACCTTTGTTGGGTTCCACGATCTCAACATCCCCTTTTATATTCTCATTTTTTTAAAATTGTGTCATTATATCTTCATGACTCTCCAGCAGATCTCATTCACTCAATCCCTTTATGTTCCAACCGGAAACAAAACCATTTGTTGGTTATTACTTTATCTACTGTGATCTTAATTTAATGTCATAAGTTGACCCAGGTTCAAATTTAAACAATCTTCCAACAAAATCCCTCTAAAACTATTGGGTCCCCTGGTAAACCAGAAAGAAACGCAATACACAGGGTGCACTACAAAGTCTCACCTGAGATAATTCTATGGGTGGTTGCAATGCTCAGATGCTTGCATCTTGGGAATGAATGGGGATCTACGGTTAACCTCAATGCCCTTTTATCATTCACTATTCCATACATCTAGATTCATTCCACAATCATTCTTACTCATGCATGTAAAATATCAGAGCTAACTAATTCCTTCAATCATCGATATAACACATAATCATCAACATCAAATAAAATACATAAAATTCAGTCACACAACGCAAGTCTACCATGGTTCACCCCTCCTGGGCTACGTCCACAAATATTTGGCTATTCTTCTCTTTTACTATCTTTGATTCAACCTATAGCACCATGCGCATTACAACCCTTCCTCACAACATGTCAAGATCTTACAATGAGGCAGAATAGATGGCACCATGCTCCTCAGCCTATGATATAACCCTCAAGATCTACCTTCATACCTCTCCCCATCTCAACAACTTACAAAATTAGATCGAACTTACAACAGTCAACTACTACCAATGGTTGAACACGCTAGTCTTCAACCAACTCCGAACCAACCTAACCAAAATCCCAACCTCTTACCTAGACCTCCTAGGTACTTATTTATACATATCTTTGGCTTACCATCCATTGCATTCTCTTACCAAAACCCTAACCCTATCCTGGCTAGGTCTTCTTTCATGTGTGCCTCACATGCCTTCCTCTCCTGCATGCGCATTTGTTTTACACGTGTTGATCCTTCTGCATGCGCATTCACCTTACAAATTGTGCCTTTCCTTCCAATATGGCTTGCGCCCAACATTCATCCACCTTAGAGTACATGAGTCCAAAATCTTGAGTTATTTTCAATTATTTCAGAACTCTTTTTGCAGCAAACCAATTTCCTTCACAAGGTTTTTGCATGAACCTGGAAAGAATCCCAACAACAATTGAAATGTTTGGTCTGGTGGTGGTAAGATAGATAAGACTTCCCACAAGTTGTCAATACTTGGTTCCATCCTCAAATTCATTCCCTTCTTTTGATGTGAGTTTCAAATTATGTTCCATTGGAGTAGAAACATGATTGCACTCAGGCATGCCAAACTTGTTCAATAGTTCTCCAATGTACTTCTTCTAGGAGATGAATATGTACCTTGGATTTTGAATCACTTCAATGCCCAAATAGTAGTGAAGATGTCCCAAATATTTCATCTCGGAGCCTTTCTTCTACTATTTCTTTATGGATGCAATGTATTTCTCGTCGTTCCCTATTATGAACATATCATCTACATATACTACAAGATGTACAACAATTTTTCCAACTTTCTTGACAAACAAAGTTGTATCGTCAATATTGAAATGCTTGAAATTTAGTATTAGAAGATGCTCAGTCAATTTTTCATTCCACGCTCACAGTGCTTGTTTCAATCCATACAAGGATTTGATTACCTTGTATACCTTATGTTCTTGTCCCTTCACAATAAAGCCTTTTGGTTGAGACATGAACACACTCTCTTTCAAGTCTCAATTCAAGAAAGCAATCTTCACATCCATTTGATGAATTTTCCATCCATTTTGTGCTTCCATGGAAAATAGGGTGTGAATTGTAGCACATTTTGTTGTGGGGGGAAAAGTCTCATCATAATCAACACCTTCTTTCTGTGCAAATCTAAGACAAACGAAAGGTTCGCTCACACAGAAAAAATCCAAAATAGAAAGGATATAACTAAATAATCCATGTAGGACTATAAATATATTATAAAAGAATGTATAAAATATAGATTGATCATGATGAGATGATTACAATGAGAATGAGGTTATGTTTATATACCCTCGTAGGGGGTGCCCTTTCATGAACATACACGTCTTTTTAGATAAGACATGTATTTTCATTTATGATGTATTAATTATTATTATTTGATTATTCTTTATTTATATCTATTTCTTATGTATTTGTGTTCATAAAATTTCGTTCCCCTTAAAAATGATTTGTCCTTAAAGCATGATTAGAGAAAGACCTATCTCATGTTCTAGATCGAACTATTTTCTCATAACATTTTGTTTTTGTAGTTGTGATACTTGACGAGAAAAAATGATATAATCTTTTAATTCCTGAAGTAATATGTTGCATTTTCTTGGAATGATCCATCCCAAATATACTTTCATGGAAACTTGTTTATATTTCACTTGATCTTGTTGTTGGTTGTAATGATCCTTGTGATTTGGATGACGATAAGGCATCTGAATTTCTTGTGGATCTTATTTTTTGGGTCTCTCTTTCTCTTTTGATGATTTTGGTAATTCAATTGGGTTGATGTTTGTTCCCTTCTCTGAGGTTTGGACAGTATTTGGTATCCTTTTTATGAGATCAGTCATAGTTCCCTTGTCGACCTTTGATTCTATATTGACAATTTTACGTGACATTTTTCGTTGCAACTCTTTTTCATGTTCTAACTTCTTAATTTGTTCGATCAAGTTTTGATGATGACTTTTAAAGTGAAAAATTTCATCATCCTTTTCAAATAACTTATTTTAGAAATCTTGATTAGCTTGTTCTAACTTTTGATCACCTTGTTTTTTATTCTTAAATTTTTGATTTGTGCAATCAAGCTTTGATTATGATTTTTGAGATGACAATTTTATTCATATTTATTAGAAACAACTTTCTCAGATTCTTCCTGCCTTTTTTGTATTGTCATTTGATCATCCTGGTTGATCATCTTTGAATTACTTTTAAAATATTATGATGATGGAGCCAGGGATGATTTTAGGGGCTAAATTTCGCTCATGGGCTAATTTTCCATGGTTTTTCCAAAAACGAGATTCGCCATTTTAAAAATGATTCGCCCAAATTCTATAGGATACAATTATTTTACCTTAAGAATCGCCAAAATTTTATAAAAACTATACAAAATCCTTAGAAATTTGAATATTTTTTCAAAACTATCGCCAAACATTTATAGTTGGCATATGAAGGATTAGTAAGAT
>ML793282.1:74374-93731 GCA_009831015.1 Picea engelmannii | reverse complement strand
TATATATATATAGTATTACACCTCTTCCATATATATATAGTATTACACCTCCTCTCTAAAGGTAAGGGTGGAATAATTTCCTTTTGTGTTGTTGGTGACGGAAGTCACTCCTGGATTGCAGCAGGAGCAGAGCCCGACGCCCATCAATTTATGTTACGATTTGTTTATAAAAGGGGTGATCGAATGGAAGTTAACTCAAAACAATATTGTTCTAACTCCGAAACTAGGCCAAGTATGCATGGCCAAGTGAGGTCTTAGTCAAACTTCAGACAGTGAGTTGTAGTAAGGGTGAATAGGAGGAAAACTTGTATGAGAGAAATGAAAAGGTTTGTCGTAAACATCAAGTTTCTAACAGACTATAGGAGAAAACATCTAAACGCAAGATCTTCTTACATTCAAATGCAGAAAACTGGGGAATGCAACAATGCAACAATAAATCCTTTATCATAACATAATTGCAATAATTCATGTGAATCAGTCAATCATGAACTCCCTCAGTATGAGATGAAAACTAGATGGGGTAAGAAAATTGTCTTTCATTAAACAAGAAATCTTACATACAGATACATAACTAGAGAACTAGAGACGTCTACTAAAACTTTACAATCGGGAGATTCGCTCTACCATCGATAGATTAAGAAAAATGGCAAAATTGCCTACATATACTCAAAGAAAAACACAATAGAAAAACCAAGACACTGTATTAAAAACATTGTGTCTGCATGTCCACTGACAATCTGCACATGCAGTTTCTGAACGATCGTGCATCTATGACAAACGCAATCAAACTCCTGACAGTCTAGTGGATGAACCGACGTGCTTTTAATTCATCGTCGGACTTTCCATTTATGGCAGAGATGATATCTAACCACCACCAACTGCCTCAATAACTGTTTCCTTGGGACTGGGGAGGACCTCAGTCAACTCTATCTTTTGGGACGTGGCGGTCTCCTAATGGTGCCACCTAGATCAGTTGAACAATCCTCCTTTGGATGATGCTTCATTGGACTGTTGCACGGGGACCCCTATGGCAGACATGGATGAGGGTATGACGGGGGTGATGGAGAGGACACAGGCGGGAGCAACATGGAGCACAGGGGTACAAGTGAATGGTGAATGGTGCTGAGGTGGAGGTGACTGGGGGGGAGAGACACATACCATGAGGGTGAGTGGATAGGTGACAGGGGAAGAGCGAGGCGGTAAGTGATTTGGAAGAAGTGGGGGTAGACGCAAGGAGGAATCGCCACATTAACAGGGGGGGAGGATGGTACAGAAGGTGACACGTCAGGAAGGGGGCCCCACATTAATATCACATCATTCCGGACCCCCCCGATTAAAGCCAGAAAGGCAAGGGGGGTCTGGAATGAATCCTCAGTCGTCGATCTGGGTGCTCTGATCATGTCCGTTGGGGAGGTGCGTGCCCGGTTTCGGACCCCCCCCCCCTCGCTTAAAGGTAGAATGGTGGGGGGGCTCCAGAATCCACTCCCAACCGTAGATCTGGGCATGTAGATCCTCATCGCTCAGATATGCTCATTGCTTAACCACAGGCGCATTTGTGCCCCGAACTTAGGGTAAGTGGGTTTTTACCCGCCTCTTCACATTTTTCCCCCTTTACAAGAAATGTTGCTAACATTAGTCTCCATGGGGGATAGAGGCATCCCTGTGATTCTCTAAGAACTCATTCTGCAACTTCAATGCCTTGTTGTTGGGCTATGGAGTCATTTATTAATCCAAAAATAGAAAACAATATTTACAAAAATAGAGTCGTCTCCAGCTCAGAAAAAACATTTTTTCAAGAAATACCCATTAACTGGGCCATTAAAAACTTATTTTCCTTCCAAATCCTGCAATCTGTAAGTGTTGTTTGAGAATACTTCAGAGATTCTGAAAGGCCCAATCCAGAGGGCATCAAACTTATTTTGTTTTCCTCTATCCTACCTAGATGCATCCCACTTGAGCACCATATCACCCAACTCAAAATCTTTCTTCCTGCTCTTCCTGTCAAAGGCTTGCTTGATCTTCTATTGATGACTGTAGGCCCTGTTCATTACCTACTCCCTGATCTACTGCACTTCCACCATTTGATGAATTCCCCTGACCATATGGTCTGGTTCTCCTTCAAGGTCCCGAAAGAATTTCGCCACAGATAAAGCGAGTTGAGTAGGAAAAATAGCCTCTATCCCATAAACAAGTTGGAAAGGTGAGGTGTTCAGGGACCTCTTTGTGGTCACTCGATCAGCCCATAGAGAAAATTTGAGTTTTGAATCTCAGGCCCTTTTATTGTCTTCCAATCATCTTTTAATGAGTTTGATCAAGCCTTTATTAGAAGACTCCACCAGTCCATTTCCTTGAGGATAATAGAGAGTGGAGTGAACTAGAGAAATCTCAAACTGTTCACAGAACTTAACCAGAGGCCCAGACCTGAAAGAGGCGGCATTATCGGTGACAATTATGCTAGGGAAACCAAATCTGGCTATGATGTCCTCCATGAAGCTGATAATTACTTTGTCAGAAGAACTTCTCGGGGGGGCAGATTCTATCCACTTGGTGAAATAGTCTGTCGCAGTCAGGATCCATCTGTGTTGGCCTCTTGAGGGAGAATGAATTTCTCCAATGAAGTCCAATCCTCACTGCTGAAAGGGTGTTGAAACTACTACAGGCTTTAGTCGTAAAGATTTGAGCTGCTGCTTTCCTGAAAACTTTTGGCACTTGATGCAAGCTCTGATTCCTCTGCAGACATCAGCGAACAAAGTGGGCTAGTGATGCCCAGCCCTGAGGATTTTGTGAGCCGTGGTCTTCCAGAAATGTTGACCCCCACAAAGGCCATTATGGAAATCAAACGTAACTTTCTGGGCTTCTTGTGGATTCAAGCACTTTAAAAATATCCCTAGAGGGTCTTTCGAGTATAAAGTTCAGTCAATGAGGCAATATCTGACCGCCTTGAGCTTTAAAGTTCTTGCCTTGCTCTTTCCCATTCCATCAGGAGGCCTCAATTCTTGCAGAAAATATAAAATATCTCTGTACCAGATGCATTCTACTAGTGATAAGTCACCCTGAGAACTCTTGTTGGATGACTCAGCTTGCTGACTTTCTGAACAGGCGTTGATGAATCTAATCCCCAAAGCTTCGCAATTGGATTCAGCCAGCAGCGTGGCTAAACCCTGCCCCTTTATCAACTTGGTGGCTTAATCTCTAGATCAAACTCCAAGATATTGGCAATCCATTTGCCTCTTCTCCCATCTATGTCAGGTCGTATAAGAATGTCCTTCACAGAGGTTGAAGGAACGTATGCAGTGACCCTTGAGTGCAAGACATAGACTCTGAAAGCTTTGAGAGCCTTCACCAAGGCATAGGCCTATTTCTCCACGATCTTGTATCAGACCTATGTATCTCTCAATGCCTTTCTAAAGAACGAAATGGGTTGTTCTCGCCCTTCCTCATTTTTCTGCAACAAGACCATTGTTATTGTATCAAAAGAAGCAAAAGAAAAAATTAGGAAATCCTTGGAATAATCAGGACTGATCAGCACAGATGCCTCATTCAATGCCTTCTTTACTTGGATAAAATATTCCCTGGGTTCAGTAGTCCCTTTAACTCGATTTCCTTTCTTGAGCATGGTTGTGATGTGTTTTACCATCTCATCGAAATTTGAGACAAACCTCCTCAGAAAGTTAATCTTCCCTAAAAAAGCTTGAACTTCCTTTCTATACCGGGGAAACGACAGGGTCTGAATTTCTTCTACCCTGCTGGGATCAATTCTTACTCCTTCGGCTGATACTATATGACCTAACATTTTCCCCTCCTTCATAGAAAACAAATATTTCTTGGGGTTTAAGGATAGGCCAAACCTCCGACACTTCAAAAAAAACTTTTCTCAGATGACAGCAGTGCTCTTTGTCAGACCTAGAGAAGACTATTATGTCATCTAGATACATCACCACAAATTGATATTTCTCCCCAATGAAGGCTATATCCATGGCTCACTGAAATGTTTCTCCTGCATTCATCAATCCAAAAGGCATTTTGGCATACATGAATGTGCCCCAAGGAGTGGTGAAGGTCGTTTTTTCTCTGTCCTCGGGCATGATTGATATCTGGTTATAACCATAGAAACCATCAATCATGGATATCCTAGATGCACTAGTTACCCTCTGCAATATGTGCTCCATGTTGGGCAGGGGATAATTATCTTTCCTTGAGCTCTTGTTCAGGTTCCTGAAATCAACACAGAGTCTGATTTCTCCACTTTTCTTCCTCACCGGGACCAAATTGGCCACCCATTCAGAATATCTCAAAGGGACAATGATTCGAGCATCTAACAATTTCTTCACTTCTCTCTCCATGACGGGCAGCAACATGGGATTTATCTATCTCAGCTTCTGCCTGAATGGCTTAGCCTCTTCTTTCAGTGGGATCTTGTGTTCAATGACAGATGTGGCATATGTCTTGAGGTCTTCATAGGTCCATGCAAACACATCAGCAAATTCTCTTAGTAATTCAGTGTATTCGGCCCTCTTTTCTTGAGTCAGGATGCTTGACAACTTAACGAACTTAGGCTCTTCTGGTGTGCCAATGTTGCACTTAGATAAATCAGCATCTCCTCCCGAAACATTACCTTTTACTACCACATTATTCCCATCGAACAGTCTTTCTAAAGGGACTAGTCCCCTTGGAATGTGATTGTTGGGAAGCTAGACAATATGGTGATTAACAATTTTATTTAAGAATACCTTAGAGTGAGGGTCTCCTTCGGGATCAGGTTCCTGATCAATGTGCAATGCAGAAAACTCATCGACAGATTGAAGAAATTTTTCGATTTCAATATCGTCTTCGAATACCTTCCAGTGCTTTATATTGTCCGGGATGGATGACCTATATCTTATCTCGACCCCACGTGTGATCTTCGGTAGAAGAGGGATTTTGAACAGACTAGCTGAGACAGCTAAGGAGTTGGTTGAAGTATTATCCTCCCTTGGGACAAAAGAAATGTTGAAAGCCGAGAAGAAATTATCAATCAGGTCCCATACCTCGTTTCTGTAACTTCTGAGCTGAGGATGCTTGGCCTGATAAACATTCCTGGCCTGTTGGATTATCAATTCAACATCTCTGAACACTGTCATCTCCCTTATTCCCATTTCTTTTGCATCCCTCTTACCCAGAACAAGAGCTTTGTATTCTTCCACATTGTTGGTGGTTTCAAATTCTAGCTTGTATGACAGGGACATGGTCTCTTGACAAGGCGATATGAAAACTACTCCGGCACCAGCGCCTATACTGGAAGAAGCTCCATCAAAGAACATCTTCCAAACAGAGGTGGTCGAAGGAGGTATCTTCTGATTAAGAATGGGCTACTTTCTTATCTGTAAAGGGGCATCAAGAGTTTCAGTGACCTGCAACAAACTAGACCCCAAATCAGTGTCAAGTGAAAAGATGGGATGATTGGTAGGGTTTGCTTCATCACTGACAATATAGGCTAGCTGAGCTTCTATGTACAACCTCCTGTGTTCCCCTTCGAAGACTGGAATGGTGGCATATGTGAGATCCAACTGTAATATTCCTCCAAGTCCTTTAATCCAAGACCTAGACAACAGCATGCCAAACTTGGGGGGAACATCAGCTACCACAATGTCCATGACCACACTCTTCATTGGCAGATGGAATAAAGAGACCACCAAGTCTTTTATGACTCCAAGACATTGCACCCTCCTTGAATCAAAAGAGTACAAATCATGATAATCCTTTGTCACTTCCAGTCCCAACTCTTCCATGACTATTTTGGGCATAAGGTTGTGGGAAGCTCCTGAATCCGTGAGGCAATTATGCAACACTTGATCATGTATGTTCAGGGAGGTGTAGAAGGGAGGGGATGAATCATCTTTGTCTTCCACCATGGGACCTAGGATTACTGCCAGATTTGCATCTTGAAGGTTCACTGAGTCAGAGGAAGGCTAGGGGGACTCAGATTGTAGCAGTTTGGAGAGGTACCTTTTGAAGTCTTCATTTTTAACTAGCTCTGAGAGGGGGACGGGAATTCTGATATTTTGAATTTCATGCTCAAAATTAAAGGAGGAAATAGTCTTAGGAGCTTCCCTTGCCTCAAAGACAGGTTCTTTGACTGTTGGCGAAGCATTCTGAGTTTTATTTTCTTTAGTAGTGGTTGCTACAGATTTAGTAGGCCTTTCTATTATGAGGGGCTGATCTTGGCCGTCAAAGTTTCCTTCTTTCTTATTTGACCTGAGAGGGTATTTGCTAGAGGTGTTGTTGGACTTTTCTCCTTTACCTAACTCATTGATTTGAATGTTCATAAGGGATTCTTCATATGCAGACTAAGTCAAATGGGGAAAAGGGGAAGTTTCTTCAATACAATGAATCTTAGGGTCAAGCTCATCTATCTCCTCTCCTTTTTCATGAGCAACTAGGTTATTTTGGAGGGGGGTTTGAATCCTTTGATCTTCTCTGTCTTTCCCACTTTGTTCCCTTGGGAAATCCTGAGGCACATTGTTATTAGATCTTATGAAACCTCTACTATCAGCATTCTGGGGATTTCTGTACATGGGCTTCCCTTCTAACTCCCACCTTTCCATCCTGGCAGAAAATGATTTTAGCACTCTAGTTGTCTCATCTGTCTGAAGGGGCAGGGGAGAGGAAATGGATGGGGAGGCTTCAAGCCTCTTCCTGGATATGTTTCTATCAGCAGTGTTCCTGAGTCGGTCAACAACCAATATGTTAGATTCTACCTCCATGGATGCATCCTACATGTGGGCCAGAGTAGTGGCTCTTCTTTCCCTCAAGACGAGGTATAAATCAGGATCAAAGGCGCTAGCATAAGTGATCTTTGCAAAGGCTTTGGAGGGTTTTATTTCAGGAGGGATTTTATTGTACATTTTATTGAATCTCTTGGAGAAGTCAGAGACAGACTCTCCTTTTATCCTCAAAGACCCAAACTATGTCATGTAATACATGAAGTCTTTTTTATCTCCCCACTGTCTCAAAAAGGAATTATCCAAAGCTTCGATCCCATCAATAGATCCAGGAGGCAGGGCCTTAAACCATTTTCTAGCCTCGCCTTGAAGACTATGGACAAACATCCTCATCCATACGTATGCATGCATGATAACATTATCATTTGTAAAACTATAAAAGGCTTCTAGGTGTTCTTCTGCAGTTATGTCCCCTTCGCCTGTAAACTTGGGCAGCTGCTTGAGGTAACCATCTGTTGGGAGGGAATTGAGAGGCTGAGATAACACAAGGGGAGCATACCTAGCAGCTATAATAGCTTCCATTCTGGTCATAGGGCGATTTACTCCTACCATGGGAATATTAAGTGGAGGAGAACTCACAGGAGAAGGGATGTGAATAGGGGATACCAGAAATGAGCTACCTGGAGGAAAGGGAAACAATGGGGAATACAAAGAGAGAGTTAAGGGACCTAAATGGGCAGACGCTCCTCTCTGTGCAGTAATAGTAATAAGAGGAGGGGTGGTGAGATCTTCTGAGGTCTGGGGTCTGTGCCAAGGTATAGCTTAGGGGGAGAGGGGAGTGAAAAGGATTTCTCCTTCTAATGCTAGACCAGGAGGGGAAAACTCAGCAGGAACACTCCCAAAATTCAGAAAACGGGAAACCTCAGAAACAGGTTTACTAGGAAGCTGAGAATAAGAAAATGGAGTTTTTACAGAAGGAGGTGGCGAATTACCTGGTTCAACGGTGAATATTTCTTCTTGAGAGGCCTTCCCTTTTCTGATGATCACCTCCGGATCCACTTCAGGCGTGGCTAGAGGCAAATGAGGATGGGACCACATGTGTCTGCCGCTGGAAGCCACAACTAATCACAATAGGTTCGCCGCAGTGGAGTCGTCACAATGGAGTCGCCAGGTGCATAGTAGCAATCTTCAACGGCTTTGATGCCTGATGCACCTTCATAATCAGAAGCTCAATGTCGTTCAATCCCAGGGAATATTTTCAACTTCGTCCCCGGCAACGGCGCCAGAAATGTTGGCGACGGAAGTCACTCCTGGATTGCAGCAGGAGCATAGCCCGACGCCCATCAGTTTATGTCACGATTTTTTTATAAAAGGGGTGATCGAATGGAAGTTAACTCAAAACAATATTGTTCTAACTCCGAAACTAGGCCAAGTATGCATGGGCAAGTGAGGTGTTAGTCAAACTTCAGACAGTGAGTTGTAGTAAGGGTGAATAGGAGGAAGACTTGTATGAGAGAAATGTAAAGGTCTGTCGTAAACATCAGGTTTCTAACAGACTGTAGGAGAAAACATCTAAACACAAGATCTTCTTACATTCAAACATAGAAAACCGAGGAATGCAACAATGCAACAATAAATCCTTTATCATAACATAATTGCAATAATTCATGTGAATCAGTCAATCATGAACTCCCTCAGTATGAGATGAAAACTAGATGGGGTAAGAAAATTGTTTGTCATTAAACAAGAAATCTTACATACAGATGCATAACCAAAGAACTAGAGACATCTACTAAAACTTTACAATCGAGAGCTTCGCTCTACCATTGATAGATTAAGAAAAATGGAAAAATTGCCTACATATACTCAAAGAAAAACACAACAGCGAAACCGAGACACTGTATTAAAAACATTGTGTTTGCATGTCCACTAGCAATCTGCACATGCAGTCTCTGAATGATCGTGCACCTATGAAAGACGCAATCGAACTCCTGACAGTCCAGTGGATGAACCGACGTGTTTTTAATTCGTCATCGGACTTTCCATTTATGGCGGCGATGATATCTAACCACCACCAACTGCTTCAATAAATGATTCCTTGGGACTGGGGACGACCTCGGTCAACTCTGTCTTCTAGGACGTCACGGTCTCCTAATGGTGCCACCTAGATCAGCTGAACAGTCCTCCTTTGGATGATGCTTCGTTGGACTACTGTACAGGGACCCCTATGGTAGACATGGATGAGGGTATGACGGGGGTGATGACGAGGACACAGGCGGGAGAAACATGTAGCGCAGGGGTACAAGTGAATGGTGAATGGTGCTGAGGTGGAGGTGACTGGGGGGGAGAGACACATACCATGAGGGTGAGTGGATAGGTGACAGGGGAAGAGGGAGGCGGTAAGTGATTTGGAAGAAGTGGGGGTAGACGCAAGGAGGAGTCGCCACGTTAACAAGGGGGAAGGATGGTACAGAAGGTGACAGGTCAGGAAGGGGGCCCCACATTAATATCACATCATTCTGGACACCCCCCCCCCGATTAAATCCAGAAAGGCAAGGGGGGTATGGAATGAAGCCTTAGTCGTCGATCTAGGCACTCTGATCGCGGTCGTTGGGGAGATGCGTGCCCGATTTTAGACCCCCTCCCCCTCTGCTTAAAGGTAGAATTGAGGGGTGGCTCCAAAATCCACTCCCAACCATAGATCTGGGCGCGTAGATCCTCACCGCTCAGATCTGCTCATTGCTTAACCACAGGCACATTCGTGCCCCGAACTTAGGGTAAGTGGGTTTTTACCCGCCTCTTCACATTTTTCCCCCTTTACAAGAAATGTTGCTAACAAGTGCTAAAGCACTACTCTACAACAAAATAATAAATATTACAATAAATATCATAGAAGAGTAATAAATATCATAGGAGTGTATAGAGTTCATTGGTGTAACACACCCAACCCCCTATCCACTTTTAGGCTGGTGGGATTTTTTATTTTCATTTAATTGGAACTCGGGATGAGTATTTAGGTTCATTGGTGTCTATGATTTGTAATTTCTACTCGGAAGTGTTATTTATATCTCATTCATTTCAAACACTCTATTTCATAATTATGGCTATTCTTATACTGTGATATCCATGGGATTACTTATACACAACCACAAAAAACCAAGTTGAAGTATTAGATTAGTTGTGTGAATCATATGTAATGATGAACTAAAGGGAATCGTATATGCTACATACTTGGGTGTGGTTCATTAGATAGAATGATTGGCCCCATAGTGGCCCACAAATGATGGCAATGTAAAAATAAATAAATAAAAGAAACCTTTAGAAGTCATAAAAAGAAGAAAAAAGACAAGAAATACCTTATCTTTGATATTCTAATGTGTAGCATTGCATTGATACAACATCTAGAGCATCTGCAAATGCGTGAACTGCATACTGTAGTAAATAAAAATAGAATTGTATTTAGATTTTAGTAAAAACCAAAAAACACTTTTAATACATGTCAATAAATCCTAATAGAAATTAAAACCGACAAGATTTCAAATAGTAAACACCATTGATATTATTTTTGTAAAATCCATATGAGAGGAGATTAAATAGTCTCACACACTCACAAACATCTCAGATGTGACGACCTGAATAAGCTCCTCTTGGTTTCGAGAATAATTTATTGGAGCGGTATGATCATGGAGCAAACCTCCCTCAATCTGAAAGAGCAACAATGAAGTCAACGTTGACTATGGTGTTGCTTTGTTCGATGGAGAGAGGTTTGCTCCAAGAATAAACGGCTCCAATAAATTTTTCTCTACTGAACAGGGACAACCACGTGAAGGTGGAAGCTCCTATGGTCCTCCCCCTGACATCACTCTCAATTCCCCAATACCCGATCTATATTCTACTAAAAATATGCATTAAAAATATTCAAAAGTGATCAAAAGTGACTGTAAAGCTATAAATGAGGTTTATCATTCAAAGGCATATGTCATAAAAAAAGAATTTTTATAAATGGGATTTATCATTCAAAATATGTTACAAGCATACTAGCTATATAATGTACATCTATCTATCTTATAAAATTATTATACATCATCTATTTCTTTTAGTCTTCTTTTGTGTTTTCCAGTTCTTAAGTAATTCATCCATGTCCATGTCTTCGTTTACTGGGTGCTCTTCATCAATTGATGTTACTTCGGTCCTTTCATGTTGAGCATGCCTGGTATCATACCCACGGTGTGGAGGCTTTTGTGATGGGCCATCACCTACAAAACAAAATTATTAAATTTGTATGGCCAATTTTTAAATATCATTGAAGTAGTTCATTAATATTAAAAAAACCTCACCCGCAGGGGTGTAGACAGATTGGCAAGTGTCGTCTAAATGGAAGGAAATATGTAAAAAGAGGTCTCAAGTTTGATTCTCGCCCCAATTTATCCAGAGGCATGCTTGTGGGTGGTGCGATTCTCCCTAGGGGTTATAAGACAGTCGACAGGATTCAACCCCATGTCACGCGAGTACGATACTGTCGTTGTTACCAATTCCCCTAGTTACAATATATATATATATATATATATATATATATATATATATATATATATATAACCTTTGCAATGTAATTATTTACATGTTGGTCCACTAGTCGGCACCATTAGAATGGTTTCCTTGTTCTCTTGATCATCTTCAGTTCGAGGAGGTTGTTGTGAGGGGCCATCACCTACAAAAACAAAAAAATATTAAATTTGTATGGCTAATTTTTAAATATCATTGAAGTAGTTCATTAATCATAAAAAAAAACTCTATAATGTAATTATTTATTTGTTGGTCCACTAGTCGACATTGTTGGAATGGTTGCCATGTTCTCTTGGTCATATTTAGGTCTAGGAGGCTCAATTATGTCATTCTCTACCATTGAAACGAAAAAATTTATAAGGACAAAACCGTAAATGTATAAGTAATAAAAATTAGAAGTACAAAATTTATAAGTACAAAATTATTAAGTATATGATCAATATACAACCATTTTACCATCATGGGCCTCAGTCATAGGAACATCTTGGGGTTGCACCCCACTGGGATGGGTTTGTTGGGGAGCACCATGATCTTCTAGATGCACTTCACTATCAACGCTTTGTTGTTCAGTGCTAATGGTTTCATTGATAGTGTTGCTCCCTTTATTAAAACAAAGAAAGACATTAAAGTTATGGATGATATCAAACATTTAAATATTTTATAAGTAATGAAAGTTTAATGTAGACTGATTTTTATTTACCTTATCTCACAAACTGGATCTTGGAGTCTTCCCCATGTTTTTCCTACGATCAACCATGGCTTTATAGCCGTACTTGTAACCAAGTTGGAGGTATTCCTCCATGGTTTTAGTTCCGAATTTTTCGTCCTGCATTGCATAAGGGCATGTTTTTTTAATGTTTTTGGCTGCAATAAACTGAACGTTGTAAGGTGATACAAATAATATTCTTAAGATGTTTGGGTACTTACGGTTCCTGACTGTAACCTCAAGTAGCTGCCTTGGCCTAGCTTGTGTTGGACATGTTTGGCAATCCTTGCTTTGGTTTCCTTCGAAGTGTCAGGTAACCTATCATCAAAATTTTCAAGTATTTTATATACCACACTTTTATTTAGATCTAAATAAAATTAAAGGTATTGAAATCAAAATATTCTAATTTACCTTAGGGTACTATTTATTTTTTCTCCTGATTTTTTCAATATCTTTTCTTTTGCGTCATCAATGATCACCTTCCACTCCCTCTCTAGAATCGAGGGAGGACGCTCATACCTAGGGTTTCCTGCTAAGATTCATCTATAAACAACCCACGTATATTTTAAATATTCTCATGATGCAAAGGTGACCACTTTTTTATTGAACGTGTCTACTCCAAAGAGGCCTTTTAAACAATCCATAAGTTATTTTTTGAGGTTGGAATTCTAGCAATTCCACTTCATGCATAAGGTTTCCCCAAAAATCAACAAGACCTTGCTCTCCAGGTGCCTATAAAAATGGTTGTTTCCTACACATAAAAAGATATGATCATTAATTTTAAAATAATAATGTAGATGATTTGTGTATGAGATGGACAACATGAAACAGTTAAAATATGAAAAACTACCTGGGAGTCTTATTTGTTTTAATGGAAGTCTATTATCGTCGACCAAAAATTTTCACGGAAGGGTCCCCATGTTGGTCACACATCTATCTCCAGGAAATGAAACCATTTCAACCACATCATAAACCTCATCTTTGTCATCACCTCTAGAGCTTGTTTGTTGTGGGGATGCATGGCGGTGTGTGTCATGGATCCTATATAAATTAGGTGTGGAAGATGGCTAAGTAAATAATACTCTATCAATTGTATGACAACCCACGTCAGGACTCTATGGTGCCTTTGCAATGACACTACTACCAACATCGGGCTGAACATGCTCCAAAAATATCTTTATAAAAAAGAAAATGATTTTTTCATGAGATAATGTAAAAGTTAAAAAATGAGTTTCATAATTGAACATATGAGTACATTAAAAAAACACTTTAAATTATGGTTATTACCTTATAGGTGTTAAGTTGTGACATAAGGATATTGATCCTTTCTAGGACATCAGGAGTTTGATATAGACGGTCTAATAAGTTATCAATTTCCTTGTTCACTTTAATGATCTTTCTTTTCATTAATACTATCGGATCAGGTGATGAATACAACCCCTCCTTATCGACATAATCATGAACAACATGGCTTGCTGACTACATATAATTTCAAGATGAAAATCAATGTTATTTAAGTTATATAAACAAATGAAATAACTGATCACCAGACAAATAAAATTATATAAATTTGATAATCAATTACATGTTCTCCGACTGGCCCTTTTCCATGATCATCCTGCCACATTATAATATAATATAATTACAACCCCCAAATAGTGAGTAGTCCATCCTCAACCTAGTTCCAATTTTTTAACATTTTTTTCTATATTCAAGTTCTAAACCCTTTCACACACCCCCAAAAAGGAAATTAATCAATGTCTAGAGGGAGTTCCCAACTTGATGAAGTCAAAAGGGGTACCAATTAGTGGCAGATTTGACTCTTTCCAACCATGAAATAAGGATAAAGTAAAAATTAGATGAGGATCACACCATGTAAAAGGGGTTATAATAATTTCTTAGCACACATGCTTTAGGAATTCCCTAGCTAAGGAGAGGACACATGACAGCTAAACCATAAGAACATGGTTTAAAGTTCATCTTGGAAGGAACGCTCCACCTTATAAGGAAGTATAAAATGATTGTATGCCATGATCAAGGATTATGTATGCAAACAAAGAGAATTTATCCACTATCTCGAGGTTTGAATTCTTATTTTAAGGAAGGAACATGTTAGACGAGCATGGTTTGAGGAAGAACTTCAAAGGAGAGTGACGTGTGGCAACAAAGACTTTTCCAAACCCTACTTTGAGCATATTTCCACCTTTATTGAGGAGTGCCCAACTTTGAGGGGGTTTTCTTGGAGTTGATTGTGGATCTTGAAGAAGTTTAATAATATTTTATTTTATTCTGATACATTGCACATATACTCCTCTTTATTTCTATTTTACATATAATTTTTTATGTCTATGATTGTTTTGCTTAATCATTCCAATGACTAGGAAAGTGCCCTTGGTATTTGTCTTAATCCATAGTTAAGGGACATCCTTGAAGAGTTTATTCCTTCTTATTATGTGATCATGATCCAAAATGGGGGAAATAGGAATGTTCATCTTCATTTGAGCCAACCCCTCTCCTCTTGAATCGTTTGACTCCCTTGTAGGCTTCAATAGCCTCACAATTGTGAAATTAAGAAAGGTGCAACTCTATGTTTATCTAAATAAACATCGAGGGAATAACTATGTTAAATATATAAGAGTAATCCCATCAACAAACTTTCTATGCACAAAGGATCTTGAATCCAAAGACATTGATATGACCTCCTCATCCCTATGTTTCCTTGGTCTGCCCACTGATATGATTTCTCTATACCACTTCGAGACTTCGCACTTTGGGAGTTTCAAACCATCTAAAGAACAAAAATCCTGAATTTACAAAGCTCTGAAGTCCCGAAGATAGTTTTCCCACGAAAATATTCTAAGCAGATCCACAGATGATTCACAGGACATCTATCATAAAACCTTATCCTGGGCTGACACGTGGCATTCATTTTTATCATTTGTGACAGATCATTCATGTGATTTTAGGTGACATGTTTCACTCATCTTTTCTTCACACATCATTAAATATGGCATCATCATTGCCACGTCACTCCAGGAGATTTTCCTTCAGGAGGTAAATCAAAGGATAGGTTCAGGACCTTCGAAGTACCAAAGTACCGAAGCATTTGATATAATAATGAATAAAAAACGCTTAAAAAACTAATAAAACATTAAACAAGTTTAATTAATCATAATTAACTATCAATTAATCACTCTGCAAATTCTCACTTCGAGAGATTTCTGTTTTTCTTCATTCAAAACCCCTGAATGCTAAACGACCAAAGTTTAATTGCATTTACAACTGGTTGAAGTTAAAGATTTGGATAAATATTTTGATTGCCAGGTAATAAATTCCATAGATTTTTCTTAATAATTACTTTGTTAGTAGATTAATGTGAAAATTAATAGACTTTATTAGTTTTATGAATAAAGGTAATTTCTAACTTCAAACCATTCTGCCATTTGCAATCAGATTTTTCGCATCTAGTGTTGAGAGCTTAAAGGTTTTTTCTTATCACGGGAGGGTTAAATTCATGGCACTGCGCAAAGTAGGAAATTCTACTGAGGATTCTAACCCAAATACTAATATTCTCTCAGACACTACTGCTTGAATCACAGACGCTATCATAAATTGGAAACAGGTGTACGAAATTTTGGAGCACAAAATACTTCTTTGTCCTGATGATTCAACCGAAGAAGAGGATGAATCATTCTCAACTAAGTTTATACTGGTGGATCAGTCTGGAGTACAAAAGGTTGTTGCTCGGTCGAGGATAATGCCTTATAATGACATGATAAGTTGGGTCCTAGACCATATAGACATCCCAACCAAAAGAATCTTCAGTCACCAGAAGACATATGTTGGCTCCTTTCAACCAGAAGATATACAAGTAATGTATAAATTATCCTATGAACCTAAATATACTTATAATTCAACATTTATATTGGATTTTGAAAGGAGAGAATGCACTCAGTATGGTATAACCATCCATGATATAATCAAAGCCTGGTGGGGTAATATAGTCAAATTTAAAACTAATGCTCATGGCATATATTCCACGGTATCTTTGGATGCTCACATTTTTTACATTGCCATGATGCTCTATCGATTATTCAGTAGGAAAAATCCTGCACATTTTACATTGGAATGGGTTTTCATAATCAATGAAGTTGTTGAGGGTTATACTTTTAATTGGGCGAAAATGTTATCAAATAACCTAGCCAAGGATGTTTTCGAGTATAAAGCATTGAAATATAGAGGAAAACATGCTCCTGTTTATATGTCTACATACATCATGGATGCAATTTGTTTTATGACTCATTTTCCGCTCATGAACTAGAGTTGGACCCCATCTAGTTATGAGCCCATACATTTTCACCACTCAAAGCTATGGGAGGAAAATTCCAAATATTTATTTTATGAAATTTTTCACAATGTAGTGATACCCATTCATGTGGCTATCTACGGACACCCTCCTCCAAGAATCCCAGAACAGATTATGGGAAATTTGGGCCCAATTACAGATTGGTATATTGAAGAAAATTTCTCCTACATCAAAGTATTCGGTTTCCTTGTCTCACCCCGTGCCATTCCCAAATTATTACCTGATAGACTAGTGTGCAGAGAAGTGGCTTATAAAATAGTGGTAGGAGGAATTACCAAATATTTGACAGCAGCATAGAAAAAGGTGTGACCAACGTTTCCCATACAGGTTGGCATGTTCATATTATCTGATTTTTGTCATACAAAAGTTGACACTTCATCTTTGGAAGATGTCAAATTGGTTGATATCGAATACAAAAGGCATGATGCTCATATAGGGTATTTGAGAATCATTTATTCCAGTCCAATATGAAAAGATACATAAATGAATATTCCCCCTATGACGATGTTTTGGAGGTAGATTACAAAATCTACCTCTAGATCAATAGGTTGTCTTCCTCAAATTTCAGAAGCACAAAAGGAATAGCTTGCCAAAGATTTTGTAGGGAGAAGCAAAGCATGTTTCATCCTCACGGGAAACAAGAACTATTGATCCCCAGCAAAGCTTGACTAAGGACAAAGTTACAGAAGTAGTGAATAATACAGATGTATTATCTAAAGAGGTGAAGATGTCAATACTAGGTAAGCATGATCAGAAGTTATTAGTGTCCTTTGAAGGTTTCATGAAGCATGGACATGTTTTTTCCCTTTCATCACCAACTACTACTATTGTTATCCAAAGTGTCAAGAGTCCAGAAAAATCCACTGCACTCACTTACCCCATTCCATAATTAACTCCTATAGCAACAAGTTTTGAAGTTCCCAGTTCAAAGGTTATTCATATAGATGACCTCACACCTATTCTTCCTGAAGATATTCCTCCATCAAGTTTATTTTTCAACAATTAAATAAAACCCATCATTAGAAGAGAATCTCAGCAGAAGGAGGGAGTGAATATTAAGAGACACAAAATGATATATGATGGACAGGGACAAAATGACCCTGAATTTTCCAAAGGGGTCGTAGATTCTTTAGGAGCCTTTTCCACGACCAACCAATGGTCACTGGATATTCTTACAAAACAACTGCAACAGAAGTGTCTCCTAGTTGAACATTTGCAAAATGAGATGCAACACATAGAACAGACTACAAGAAGTAAAATGAATTTTGACATGGAGCAAACTAGATTGGGTTATCAGCAATAGATGAAGCAGTTGCAGAAGGACCTGGAAGTGACTATCCAGGATTTACAGGTGAGAAAATCTATGTTTTCTCAGTGAGACGATGCAATAGGACAATTTCATACCTGAATAGATTTACTATAGAACAAAAGAATATATAATGTTGCATTTAAAAGGCAAGCAATTGAGATTAATGAAAAGCTGGAAACTGTCTAGCAGGATTTATATCAAAGTATGGGTATCATTCAGAAATATTATCAAATGATGAATAATTCCCAGAAGAATATTCATGAGAAAGAAAAGGAAGATTGTGTAGCCAGATCAAAGTTCCATGAATTTATGGTATGGATACATAAAATCAATATTCCTGGGCTTGCCCCTTTTTCACAGTATGAGCAGGTAAAAGGGGAAATGGCTTTAAAATCTTGGGAGACAAACCTTGAATAAAGTAAGAAGTTGGATAGAGAAGAAAAAGAAGCTTGTCTCAACACCCTTTCTTTTGTAGAGTTGGAATTGGTTGATTTCAACAGTAGTGCTATCCTCGATACACTGGGTCAGATTGAGATTGAAAAGAATAAAGAAAATTCAAAGAAAAATAAGGAAAGTATACAAAATATCATCCAACAAATAAATCAAGTTGACTTGCAAAAGATAAATGATCTATTGGTAAAACCAAATTTGCAACACCAAGCTACAGCTCAGGCAGTCATCAAGATTTAGGAAAAGTTACCATTAGTGCATAAAAATATATTTGCATTCGAATTGGATGAGAATGTTGAACTGTCTATATTTGTTGTAGCATTAATGGAAATGTGTGCTCAGTTCAATGAATAGAGAAAATAAAGCACATCAGTGAGAAAATAAAGGAGCTAATGAAGTGACACCAGATCAAGCATATCTCAACAAAATCTTCATTTTGTTGTTCAGTTTTGATTGTATTCTATAGTTAGAGAGGAAAATGTGGAATGTCTAACTACTTTTAGTAAAGACATTTTTGTATAAATAAACAGATCAAAGATCTATTCATGGATTCTTCTTGCCAAATATAAAAAAGAGAACTTATTGAATATCATTACAAAGAGAAGAAAAAGATTCTAAGTCTCATTTCTTTGAGTTATGTGCTTTCCTTGTATTTCCATTTCCTTCTTATGAAAGCTTCTTTCCGTGGCTCTTGAAAATTTAAATATTACAATTTAGTAATACATCTATTGTGATCTCAATACATCGGAAGTCTGTTCAATTACAGTGTTCCCTATGTTCTTTCTGTGATTAAACAAGACCTATAATCTGTGTGAGTTTCTACATTATTAATCATCTATCAAGGACATATCTTCTACTTTTCTTCTACTGCGAATGAGGCAAGATTTATATGTAATTAATACCTTACTTTATTTTAATATTTTTGTGAATCATTTCAACCCCACATAAAAATTAAAATTACGACTAAGAGAAAGAGATATTTCCTCTGAATTTTCTTATCATAAATTTCATTTGAAGTTGCATCTTATAAAATTGAAGGTAGAAGAAAGCATTACAAAAAATATTTCATTTAATCTTTGATGCCTAACATTATTTGTTCGACAACACAAGTATTACAACAGAGGACGAACACCTTCAGTAACCACTCACATAACCAGATCAAAGATCAACACACCGATGTTTGCACATGGTAAAACCCCTACGGGGAAACATCCACGGCCCCAGCCAACGCGACCACTTGGAGCAGTTTATTAATGAAAAGA
>ML793282.1:41996-55559 GCA_009831015.1 Picea engelmannii | reverse complement strand
AGTGAATACAAAATAAATTATTTCAATAATAAATTTAATGGATAAATTAGAAGTGGGTTAACCCTAAAATAAGGAAAGTGGGGCCAAGTGACCTAGAAGATGTTTTTAAGGAAGCTACTTGGAGAGTATAAATAAGAGGCAAGCCTCTCTCATTTAAGATACACTTGAGAATATTGAATATATATAGGTGTATGAGGTAATAAAGGATATCTAATTCGAATTTCTTAGGTAAGGTGAATAAAAGAAGGCCGAAATGCAAGGAAGGATAAATTCTTTTGATGGTGCTTTCTAAGGTATGTTATTTAGAGGTCATCTCACCATTTTCGCTATAAAAAAATTTTAATAATGATTCAGACCATGAAATTTCTATTCCATTGAGAAAACATAACCAAGTATATGTGGTAAAACATTCATCTTGTGGGTCGTTGTATTTTGGGAGTTACACTCCATGGAAAATAGGGTTTGTTGCTAGTCCTGAAACTAGTCAAAAACACGTGTTTCGGGTAAAAACGACATAAATTCTTCATAACAGATCCAAATTAAGTGAACCCAAATGTGTTATTTAGGGTACCATATTTAGTATTCTTTGTAACGGTTTCATATCAATTCAACAAATATTATGTGTGGGGCACGCTCTACAAGGTCGCTCTCTAGAATAAGCTAGAATTCAGCAAGTTATGCCATTTTTGCTATAACTCCTTTTCTGAGAGGTTCCAAGTAGTGACACCTGGAGGAATTGCATAAAACACATTGAATAACATTTTTTATCAGTTTCATATCTTTATACATTACAGGTACAAAGTTATGATTACTTCAAGTTAGGGTTGTTGACGAATCCAAAACTAGGCATGTGAGACTAAAGAAAAGTTTGATGAAAATGATAGTCTCTTGTTGTTAAAGTTAAGGAAGGTTTGCAAGAATGTGATAATATACACCAGGTCTATTACTAAGCTACAAATCAAATTTGGATGATGAAATTTATGAGGGATTTTGGTTGAGATACATGTTGAGTATATGGTTGAGACAAGTAGTTGATGAGTTGGCACATACATGAGGTGTATAGTTGATGATGTTGGTACATATTGATGAGTCATAGTTGATGAGTAGTTGACACATCATTTGTACATACTTGGAACATGGTTGGATTCACTTATTTATGGTACAAGTTGATTACAGTTTGTTTGGTACAGGTTGGTGCATGGTTGATGCACTTGTTTAAGGTACAGGTTGATTACAAGTTGAGGTACAGGTTGATGCATGGTTCAAATTTATTGGTACAAGTTTACAGTAGTATATCTCATAGTGATAGTTTGGCAGTGGTTCCATCGTTCTACTTCTACTTCATGGTGGTTGTACAGGGCAAGGACAGGTGGTTCTAGCCACCTTCTGGTTGTAGCTGGAGAACATAGGGGGTTGTAGCCTCCTTTTGGTTGTAGCCAGAGAATTGGGGAGTTGGAGCTTCCTTCAGGTTTTAGCCTGAGAAACTAGGGGTTTGGAGCCTCCTTCCAGTTGCAGTTGTAAAATAAAGGAAGTTGGTGCTTCCAATGAATGTAATTCTTCAAGACATATAAGAAAAAGCATTATGTGGTTTTCTCTCGATTTGGGTTTCCACATAAAACACTAGTGTACTATGTATGTGTATGATTTTTCATTTGTTCATTGTTTATTTACTCTACAGTTATTGGATGATAATTCTCCATTGATATAACACTTGGATTATATGGTTAAAAATGATTAAATTTCTCTATTAGTGATTCACCCCCCTTCTCAGTAATCCAACAGAAAGTAGGACCATGGTACATGATAGGACTACAACATCATGTGATTCTGAGACAAACTGAGGGTATGGCCAACATGCAAAGTCAAGAGTTATGAGGAATGGCCGACACAAGTTGATATAATTCCTTTGAACAAGAGCATGAGACAAATGGAAGACTCTAGCAGCATAGACTCAATGATGAAACCATGAGATGCAGGAGGCATCAATGAAATTCTCCATAGGGACTGGTAGAGTAACCAATCTGTAGAGAAAACTCTATGTAACGAGCTCAACTTCCTAAGGCCGTGTTGAACCCAAAATTATGATGATAAATGGACTCAATAAATTTGTGCTATATTCAAAGGTGACACGACTACTGCCAATATAAGATAATACTCCCTTCTCGCCCATCTTATTTTTTTTTTTCATATAGAAATGAATGTTATGATACAGAGGAGGAAACGAGTGTCGCAAGTAAGAAAAACTAGTTCTAGCAGTGGAACATACATATGCTCAATGCAAGGAGATGCATGTGGGAGATGGACACTCGGGGGAATGTTCCCTCCTGGTTATAGGATGTCAAATTGTGAAGGATATAACTGAGTCTCTGCTTGGTTGAGGATGCAAAATTGTTGAGGCAAATGGTTTATAACGCAAAGAGAGAACTGGCTATAGGATTAATACTGCAAGCAAGGGAATGAGATGCAATCATAACTTAACGCCAAAAAAATGTCATTTTTCATGATCTTTAGTCTACTTGGTGTTAAAAAGGGATAAACTTGTAACAAATAGACGTCCTTTCAAATCCAATTTACGACTGTGAAAGAGACAAGCTCACTCAGCAATATTTTCGCTTTTTGAAGACGAGTTGGAAAGGAGCTTAGATTAAACTCATTTGGGAGTGCTCTAGGTATAAGGCATCATGCTTATGAGTGATAAATGAGGCTCGGCATAAAGGCATGTATTAAATATAAGGGACTCTCGATCCTACGGAAAACATCTTTGCATGGGCACCAAATCAAGCAGAGCATCTAACTAGGGCACCCTTGTTTGGTAAGTCTCTACCAATTAATAATGACACGTCTTATAGCAGATGGAAGGTTTTGTGTCATAACAAATGGGTTTGTACCTAATGCATATAAGTGGCATTCATAAGACAATGCAAAAGTGCATGGTGTAATGGATACCTATCCTACATGTTGGGTAGTGAAAATACCTGCCCATGGTTACGAACGGTCAACATAACGTTGAAATCCACAAGAATCCCTAGTGAAAAATATGTAAACCAACTCAATCCATTGTTGTATTAGTCCATTAGGCTAAAAAATGACTCGAAACTATAGAAAGTGGGTAAAAACTGCTATAATAGTAGCAAAACCAAAAATTACTATGTCATTTTGAATTTTTACACAAATAGTGAAAATTGGACCAAATTACCTCCGATCTTCAACTGGTGATTACAGAAGCATCAGGCGAGGAAATCAAAAACCGTCTGGACCAGGTAATTCCTCTTCCCCTCCTCTTCCTTTCTAGTGGATTAGATTTTTAAATTAGGTTTCAAAATTTGAGTAAATTAGGGCGCAAATTGAGTAATTCGGTGTACGCGAGCTACCATTCATCGGGTCGCGTATTCGTGAGCTTATACGTGACTGTGTAAAATACAGGATGTGTGTACTCAACCCTATACGTGACTATGAATGAATCATCCCACGTACAAGTCCGTAAATAATGTTTTCTATGGTTTCTAATTCAAAAATTGACTTTTCTTTGGAAGGATGGTGTTAGAATGGAGGGAAAGGGAGCACGAGGAGCTAGATGTTGTTGTCGAAAGAGATATGGGGCCCCAAATGGACTTGAAAAGATGAAACTTGTATAAATTTTGGGCACTCAAAGGGATGAGGGCCTAGGTGAGGTTGATTGAGATGCTTAATTATTACTGGGATCCTGACAGTGAGAGCTTCAACCTCGATGGGTAACTATGGAGGGTTCAAGTCGAGGATATATACTTTTTGACTGGGTTATCACATCGGTGTGAGGTGGTGAACCTCAAAGCCCGGGGAGCTGGGAGTGGTATGAATATAGAGGAGTACGTAGATTCTCATTGTGTAGTAGGGACCCCGAAGGTCGGGAGTCAACTCCCCATCCAAGCGATAAACAATCTTAGCCTCAAGATTGTTGTCCTCGTGTTGACCAGAATCATAGGATTGACTTTGTTGCACCAGGCATCAAGGTCGCTCATGTTCTATGTTGTAGAGTGCTTGAGACCCACAGTATATAATTGGTGTACCTCACTACTGGCTAATATGAAGAGCCAATTGACAGAGTGCAAATAGGGTGGCAAGAGAAACTTCGGGTTTGCCTCTATCTTATGCAGTTTTTTCTTCTAGTGAGTTCCAGGTTTGGGACCTAGAGTCAAGATCATTCCGAGAGGACCTCGCAATCCATCCATGGCATGGTGGACCGAGGCAATGAGACGGGAGGGGGGAGGTAGGGTACCCACACCCTATAACGAGGATTTCTTCTACTGGTGGAGGCGATAGGTCATTTCTCTATATGACTACCCCTATGTATGGATCGACTTTAGAGGGGACCCTGACATGCCACTGCCACTAGGGACCGCCTATGGGGACATAAGTATGTCAAATGTTATTAAATATTTAATTTTTTTGTATTTTCGTTTAGTAAAAAAAAAAAAAAATTGGATGATGCTTAAGTACTAACTAGACACTTGTGTGACGCAGACATGGATCTGCGACGACCAGACGGTATTCCCTAACATCATCGGAGGCACTGGGGAGATGAGGCAATGGGAGGAGTGGCATAGAGAGGCCTTCAAAACATGCAGGGAAACCTGTCTCATTTGACTCAAAGGATTATGATGGTTCACGTAGAGGATATGTCGGAGGCCAAGTAGCACCAAGTGGTTGGTGTGACCAGAGCTTGGGTGTGACTCTTTTGGAATCTCACAAACGTCATAGTTTTTTATCATGCAACACATCTGGTGCCATAGGTGTAGATGTCGTAGATATTGTATTATCGGTTGTATATGTGTATTGAGGGTGTTAGCCCCAATTTTGTACTATAAACATCATATTTATTTGAAATATATATAAAACATGGATCTTCGACTTTACTTATATTACAATGTGTACATTGATGAGATGGTTTTCTTTTCTTTATTTATGTGGCAAATGCCAATATAAAACGAAATTAGCATAAGCATCGGATACATAATTAGAACTCCTAGGTATATGATAATAAGTAATAAAATCAAATTGTCGCTCTAAAAGACGTACCCATAGGAATCGTCGAAGTAAAGTAGGATCACGCATGTGGTAACTGTTGTTCAACTGACATACTACTAACTAGCAGTCCAGGCGAACATCTATAGAGCGAATACCATGTTATATAGCATCACGCAAAATTTCTATAATGGCACTATATTCGGCCACATTATTCGTGGATGGCCCTAGGCATATGCCACCTAAAGACACCAATAGACCCTTGGGTGAGTAAACCACCCAAGCGGTGGAAGCCAAGTTTTGTGTATGATGAATGGCTTTGTCTGAAAATCCTAAGTAGACCAAAGACTCCATTGACATCTTTCAACCAAGGGAAAACGCGATAAGCAAGTTGAAGACGAAAAGAAAGGGAAAAGATATATACACTATATTACATTAGTATACAAAGATTTATGCCCAAGCTTGGGGCTCAAGTGTAATATCTTTTCAAGTAGAGCCCATTCCTGGGCTCAACCAACATATTCCCTTCATAATATTCTAACTCATAGGCTCATTTTTCTAAGACACGTCGCACAATATAAGGACTATGCCACATGGGTTTAAACTTGCCTGCCCCCAGCGGTTCTTTGGCTTGATCATATAAGAGGACCAAGTCACCCTCAGCATACAACTGAGGACATATAGAGTTATCATATTGGAATTTGACATGTCTTTTGTTCACCTCGATAGTTGTAGAGGCATCTCGACACTGCTCGTCAAGACTCTCTAGGTGTACAAGGCGTCGCTCGAGATCGGAAGTGTCAAGTAGGAGCGCGACTGCCAACTTATGAGAAAGGATTTTGCATTCAATAAGAAATATTGAATTCACACCATGTACTAACTGGAAAGGGGGAAAAGTAGTGGCACTCTTGACAGAGGTTCGGTATGCCCAAAGTGTGGGATATAGCATAATGTTCCAGTCAAACTTACTCTGGCTGACAGTTTTCTACAAAATTTTCTTGAGAGACTTGTTGACAGCCTCTACCTATCCATTTTCCTAGGGGTAGTAAGGGGAAGAATGACCATGCTTAAACCCCAGCTTAGATGATATCTCTTCCATCATTTCATTCTGAAAGTGACTGCCATGATCAGTGACAATCTCACTCGGGATACCGAACCGGGAGATAATTTGATTGAATACGAAGAAAGCGGTAGTCGTCCCATCGGATTTAACTATAGGCATGGCCTCGACCCACTTAGTAAAGTAGTCGACATCCATGATAATGTGTTGATGCCCCCTAGACAAAGTTGGGTTGCAATCCACAAAGTCCACCCCCCACTTGGTGAAGGGACCAACGATAATGAATGGGTGAAGAGGGGTTGGATGTGAGTGCATTTTTTGAGTGAACACTTGGCAAGGGTGACACTTCTTAATCGCTTCAATGCAATCTTTAAAGATATATGGCTAGAAATAAATGGCTCGCAAAAATTTTTTGCGATGTCACAAGCTCGGATAGATGACCACCACAAGCCCCACTCTGAAAATCGTTTAGGACTAACTTGGCTTCCTCGTGAGTTAAACAATGATGTAGGATATTATCTATTCCTCGGCGATACAAAGTGTCACCGATGATAGTGTAATTATTAGTTTGGTATCGTACACGTCATCGGTCATCTTGCAAGAGATGCTGAGGGAAGTTCAAGGTTTGAAGATAGAGAATGATGTCTCCATACAAGGGGTCGAACGACGAGACAAGGAAAATGTGTTCGTCTGCGAACGAATCAACATGGATAACATATTCATCTAACCGTGGAAAGTCAGATATTAACTCTGTGAAGACTAGTGATTTCTTGGATTTCACAAAAGTGAAATCGACATCAAATTCTTGTAAAATGACAATCCATTTATTATATTTTCCCCCTATGATACGCCTGGAAAGGACATATTGAAATGGATTGACATTTGCCACCACAGTAGTCTAGCAAAGAAATATATAATGGTGTAAATGTTGGATTTCGTGAACGGCAACCAAAGATAGCTTTTCAACATGAGAATTATTAATCTCGGGAATGACTAAGTTTCGACTGAGATAGTAGATGACATGCTCACGGAGCTCATCATCCTCCTGAACCAAAACCATACCAATCGTCTCCTCGGACACGGCGATATAAAGAAAGTAATCCCTATTGTAGTTAGGAGACTTCAACAGAGGCACCGATACCAAGGATTTCTTCAAAGCATCAAAGGACTCATGGGATAGCTCATCCTAGATAAAAGGGGTGTCCTTGTCCAAAAGACTCATGAACCCCTTCGTGATATTGGCATAGTTTACTATAAACCGACGTAAAAGGTTAGTTTTCCCCTGTAAACCTTGAAGTTGTTGAATAGTGTGCGAGGGAGGTAATCGAAGTATTGCCTCAACCTTTAACGGATCTACCATGATCTCGATCTCAGAAACTAGAAATCACAAAAGTTGACCAGAACTAACGCAAGAGATGCACTTATGAGGATTCAACCAGATTCTATAGTAACGACATCTTTCAAAAACTATTTGAAGCTGTGTAGAGTGATTCACTCTCTTACAAGAGTGAGCAGCAAGATCATCAAGGTAAGATTCGACTATATGCTTAAGATCGTGGAAAGTGAAGGTCATAGCACATTGGAAGGTTGCTCCGGCATTTTTTAAGGCCGAAAGGCATTTTCTGGTATGCGAAAGTACCCCAAGGAAAAATAAATATCGTCTTGTGTTGATCCTCGGGTTTAATTCGAATTTGGTTATACCCTGAAAATCTATCCATGAAAGAAAACACTTCACTTCCCGCACAATCATCGATAATCTGATCGATGAAAGGTGTCAGGAAGTTGTCTTTAGGATAGGATTTGTTCAGGTCGTGAAATTCCTTGCATACACGGATGGTTCCTTGCTTCTTATTCATAGGAATGGGATTGGATACCCATTTAGTCAAAGGAATCGGGTAGATAAAGTCAGCATTAAGTAGTTTCTCTACCTCTACCTTAAAAGCAGGGGTCTTCCAGGGATTGACATCTCTAAGACGTTGTCGAACAGGTTTATCATCCATATATGTTCTAATATCATGCTCGATAATACAAGGGTTGATTCCTGGCATCTCTTCATATGACCAAGAAAATACATCTTGGAATTACTTGAAGAGTTCTATGTAGATCAGGATTTCTTCTGGCAAACAATCTGCACCGATATGTACATTTTCAATCTTTCCAAGGGTATGAGAGATATCAATCGTTACGGTAGGAGAGTTACTCGCCATATTTCCTTTGGCATAAATGACGTGTGTATCAAGTGGACCTATGGTGTGACCGACTATCTCACTCAAAGTATATCGAAAGTCATCTTGTTCGATTCTTTCAAGCTATGGGAGAAAATAAGAGTGATGATGCATATCATCCCAAGGTTTGTCGGAACCATTCATGGCTTCAATGATTGCTTCATCCGAAGGAAAAGTCTCATCGAGGAATTCTTGTGAAAAAGAAAACGAAGTGGTCCATACGGGCTTAAGAACAGGATCCTCCTTGTTCGTTGGCGAGCTAACGGGATCGGAATCGGTGGAAGAGTCAAGAACAGATTGATACATAATCTTTGTTGTCGATAGTGGCATGTCCATTCCAGCATGTGACTGACCTTCTCAAGATGAATTTGAGGAAGGTAGGGTCCAAGGATCGTTAAAATAGGAAGTGTGGAAAGGAACGGACCTCTATGAGGAAACGGGCCTACTGGATATGGCATAAACATGGTGAATCGGTGTTATGAAGTCGAAAGTACCCATAAGGGAAGAATACATTACGACATCGATATTCTCAGTTGTCGACTGAGAATTTTCGACCACGAGGATCGACGGTCCAATATATGCATTGGGACTATCATACACAAAGGATAACTGGTCAATCGTTACAATCTTCCCATCGAGTGGAAAACAAAGAGTGTGGAAGATGGATGATACAACGAAAATCATAGCATAGTTCCAATTGTGTCCTAGTAACAAGTTATAATCAAGAGGCACATAAACTACCTCAACATCCACCTCTACCGTCTTCCCACCTAATTGGACCGGAAAGGCAGGAAGAATATCGTGAGGGTGGAAGGAACGACTGTCAAAAGAAGTCAACGTGGTCAATGATTGAGAGAGAGTTGGAGAGTCGAGAGCTTTCCAATAGATCATGGACATCACACATGTAGCAATGCCTTCATCAAAAACCACACGTTTGATGGTATACTTTGAGTACCCCATGTGGATTTGGAATTCTACATGGTAAGTCAAGTGAGGCTTCACATCTATGATGTCAAACTTGATAAATTTCGAGCCACTAGGTTCTAGAGCTCCTAATGCAAATAGAAAGGCGTTCCTCTGTGAAGGACATGTCTAGAGTACCTCCAAAGCTGACATCGCACAAGGGGTTTGACCCAGGTCCTCAACAATAGAGTAATTATGGGCGGCTCTAGCATTTGTATTGTGGGTAGAGCGCTTGAGTACTCCTTTCGAAATACGAGGCGGTGGCTCTGGTTTTTCGATCTGTAAAGTCATATCTAGAGGAGGAGGAGGAGATTCTATACCAAGTATAGCCTGTGAAGAACTATAATCATGAGATCGAGTGGCTATATGAACTTTAGCATCGACCATATTGATACACAAATGGTCATTGTCTTGCGACAGCGGGTTTTGACTCCCACCGACCGCATTTCTGGCATTTGAGGAGCTTGAGGCCATGTGTTGGTTATGTGGGAAGGGATTCATCAGCACGGTGGGCGGTAGAGATAAGAGCCTCACATATTCCACAAGTTTGGGGCATAAATGAGTAAGGTGATCGTTCGTACAAAGATTATAGGGAAATTTCACCTTACACATTTATTTATTTCCCTCTTCGACATTATTATTCGTCTTCTCATTATTACCATTGTCCTTGGGTTTATTATTATTTTTCCCACCCTTACGATTATTATTATGTTTGTTCTTATTATTCCTTCCTAGTTGTTGGTTACCATTTGGGTATGTCGACAATTGCACATATTGTACATCCTCCGACTGAGTGGGATTGGAAGACACGGACAAATTTGGCCCTCCTGCAAACTGGTTTAGAGATAACTCTTTCAAATGGCTTGTCATTGAGTCTACGGATTTTACATTGGTGGAACCTACAATGCCTTCGACATGAGGTCCGAGATTTTTTCTAGGTTCATAGGTTGACCTCGGTGTGTCTGGAAGAATGTGGTATAACATCCCAAACTGAGCGTATATAATATCTAACTGGTGGGCTTTGAAGATCGCTTCTTCCTTAGTGGTAACCCCGGATGTAGCAACATCGTTTGAGATAGGAGGTTGAAAATACTTGAGGAACCATTCTGAAATAAAGGTCGAGGCTTTGGAGGTATTAATCAACCTCTTCCATCTACGCCACTACTGGATACGATCCGAGGTATGAGTGGTTGTGTCCTGGCGTAAATTCGACAGAAGTTCTAGGCTAGCATCGTAACGAACCAGCAATTGGAAGTAGTTAAGGAAGACAAACACCATCTGACTAAAGGTCCCATATTCCCCCCTAGGTAGCTCGATATACCATTTCACAGCGACCCCAATGAGGATAAGTTGAAATAATCTTAACCGAATGGAATTGTCATTAATGGAATTTGAGGATCACTATAAGTGAAAGGTAGTAACGTGATCACCAGGATCCTCACCATTCTTACCTTCAAATTTTGGAATGTCTAAAGAAAGTTTGGTGGGGATGGGGGGGCATGTAGGATCATGACACAGAGTTGTTCATCAAATTAGACAAGTCTGGCAGATTAAGCGTGGACAAAAAAGGGAGACGGGGTTGCATCATCTGGCCCCAAGCTCCCTGGAAAGATTATGTTTGAGGAACTACAGTCCATCCATGGTTTTGGTAAGCACCATGGCCCTGTCCAAATTGTAAGACCCTCCTCCAAGACGATTCATAAGAGATTGGTTGGGCATCATTCCAGTAGGAATTTTCTGATGGGGGTTATAAAAATTGTCCACTGCCAGATTGGGGAATTCCCAAGGCATGAAACTAACCTCCTCCAGGTGTGACTCCAGAGGATAGAAGTGGATTCGTCATGCCAAATGTGTTGGTCAGAATTGGCACTGAGGAGGTAAGGTTATAGGACGAAATTTGAGCAAAATCTTGTCCATCGGTTTGGTTTCTCCACCTAGAAGCAAGAGGATTGGACCCAAGGTTAAAAGATGGAATTCCTCCCATATTAGGAGTCGTTTGAGGGATTTGAGAACCACCAAATGAAGATGGAGTATAAGGAGGTGTAGTTCCCCCAGGTCCAATGCTAGCATTAGGGCCAGCAGCTGGGATGGAGTTTGAAAAATGTGAAGTAAAATTCGGCATACCATAGGGAAAAGGACTAAAGGCCATAGGAATGGACTGAACATTATAGCTCGGTGAGTGACCAAGAGACCCAAATGGGTTCGAGGCAAGATATTTAGCTTTCACTATAGAATGGGCAGTAGTAATGATAGGTGCCTCCGGCACTACAACCATTATGGTTGCAGGAGTTGAAGGGGTGCCATTAACTATAGTAGGTGTGGGAGTTGAAGGACTCCCAGTATTTTGAAGACTTGGTTCAGTACTCATCCTTGTATAATCCCAAGTCTGAACAGTGAAGGTGTGTGTACCACGTCTAATAACTCTATGCCTTTTAGAAGGAAAAGACTCAAAATCTGGTGGTAACTGTAACAAGCAATGGGATCAGCAGGGAAGTTGGTCTGACTCCACAATGACTTAAGACTCAAGATACAAAAAATAAATCCTAGGGCCAACTTGTAATCAAAGAGCACACCAAAAATCAAACGACCAATATGCACACAAACGAGGTAAAGTGGTTGAAAGGGGCCTCCCTCCCTAAAGAAGGTATGTCTCGCCCAAGAGGGGTCTGAGACTCCCTGCTAAAGATCAAAGGTAATGGAATCAGTTATAAGGTTTGTCGTGGGCTTAACAGCCAGTCGGTCAGATTTCCCCGGAGAGGTAATCCTCCATAAAGGTTGTGTGTTGTCCGACCCTTATCTGACCCAGGGTACCTGCAGAATAACCCCTGCAAGTAACCTATGTGGCACCTAAGTCAATAAACTAAGAAACCAATGTATAACTGATGCATAGGTGAGAAGTCGTAAGTCAGGTCCACCATATGGGCAGGGTAGAAAATCCTGAAACCTTGAAAGTATCGCCTCTCACGGAGGTAAGGGAACTAGCAAGATCCCCAAATACTAATAGATCCCTAGAAATATATTTGACGCTAAGAAGGTATCAAGGAGATATCCCTTCAACCAACCTCGTGCGACCTCATGATTAACTCCGGTGTAAGCAAACCCTCCTAATATCACCGATTATACAATGGATTTCTCCACTCCATTTGTCAGACACATATGTTGATTTAATAGCCTTGGAGAAGTTTACTCACAAAATCTTATTCCAAGGCACTAAATCCTAAGATAGTTTGTGCACCCTAGAAAATAAAATCGTTACTGATCAATTTTAAATTATAGCGTTAATTTTAGTGGTCGTGCTTACTCAAAAAGGTATGGTAGTGAAACTCATGATGTTATGACTCAGCAAGTAAAGTAAATATGAATACAATGCAAAGTCCTAACTTCAATTTTCAATGAATGATATGCTTCTTAAAACAATCAATTTTCAATTTCAACTCTGTAATTCTGAAGTAAAAATGCAATATTTCTTTGCATGCACTAAGCTAATGACAAAGACTCAAAATATCAAAATTCCAAGCAATGCAAAATGCCTAATATTTTTGTATTTTCAATATAAGAAAAATTAAAATGCATGGACTGAACAACAGTTTGATATATAAAAACTATATTGTGTATATAAAGAGACAACTCAAGTAGGATACCAAGAAGCAAGAAACCTAGCCCAATGTACAAGGACAATAAAAATGAAAAGATGATGAGAAATAATCCACCCAGAAATTCAACCAAAGACATGTTGTAAGAGCCAGATTTTATTTTACATCAATTTATTTTGATAAACTAAGACAGTAATTTTATAACAGTAACTTCCGTAACTCAAATTTTACTATGAATAATAAAAAAACTTCTAACATAATACAACAATGCATAAATTTATAGAAATACCTTAAGTTTGATGCTAATAATCCTTCCTGTTGTCTGCAGCTTGCTTCCTTCTCGCTTCTTTAGAACACTACCCAAAACCGTCCTCCCTACTGACTAGTTAGCTCCCTAGCCCCAGGATATCAACGGATATCCTGGCCCTCCGTGCCCAAAACCCCCAGCAACCTCCGGTGCACTGTGTCAATTCCACTCCAAATTTCACTCTGCCAATCCCCCGCTCCCAAAATTCATCCCCAACTCCCGTCGAATAATCCTCCCCTCAAACTCCTTTTCCCCCCTTATCCCTCCTTCCCCGACTTCCCTTCATTTACTCCCTTATCCCTACATTTATTACCTTATCCTCTTATTTAATGTCTTGTCCCATTTATTTAATGCTTCTTATCCTTTATTTAATGTTTGTTATCCCACTCATATACATAAGTTTTAATAAATTAA
>ML793282.1:0-39005 GCA_009831015.1 Picea engelmannii | reverse complement strand
GACTGATGCTGAATATGTCATTGTTTATTCCCCTGCATTATTATGATCATCATTTAGTGTCTCAGCAAAAATCTTAAAAGAAGCATAATTGTTTAAGCACGGTAACAACTGATTCACCCCCCCCTCTCAGTTGACTAACAAGGATAGTGCCTCCAAAGTTTCAAAGCTAGCATTACAGCTGCCTACTCTAGATCATGAGTCCCATATGACTCTTCGTGTTTCTTCAACTTCCTTGATGCATAGGCTATCACTCCTCCATCCTGCATTAGCACGGCCCCCAACCCTTGCTTCGAGGCATCTGTGTAGACCGTGAAGTCCTTTTCCATATCCGGCACTCGTAGAATTGGTGCACTAGTTAGTAACCTCTTAAGCTCAATGAATGCACTATCGCACTTCTTCTGTCCATTCATGCCTGAGCCCCTTGCATTGCAAGGTGGTGGCGGGTTTCGCTATTTTTTGAGAATCCTTCTCCAAATCTCCGGTAATAACCTACTAGCCCCATGAAGCTCCTCACCTCATGGGAATTTTTTGGCACTGGCCATTCCATAATGGCCTTTACCTTCTCTGAGTCCACAGAGATTCCTTCTCCGGAAATGATATGACCCAAATAGTGGATCTCTTTCTAGAAGAAGGAACACTTTGACAGCTTCCCATACAATTTGTTCTCTCTAAGGCAGGACAACACTATTTGCAAGTGTTCCTCGTGTTCTCTTTCGTTCTTGGAATAGATGAGGATGTCATCTAGAAAGATTTGTACAAAACGGTCTAAGTACTTCCGGAATACGCCGCTCATGAGGCTCATGAATATTGTTGGCGCATTGGTCAATCCGAAAGGTTCTACAACAAACTCGTAATGTCCAAACTGAGTTCAAAAGGCAGTTTTTGGGATGTCACCTTCCTTAATCCTTAACTGATGATACCCTGATCGCAAATCAATCTTTGAGAATACGGATGCTCCTTTCATCTGATCAAAAAGGTCATCTATTCGTGGCATTGGGTACCTATTTTCACTATAGCACGGTTCAAGTCCCTGTAGTCTATACACATTCGTAAGGATCTGTCCTTCTTCTTTACAAAAATTACCGGTGCGCCCCATCATTCCTCAATTCTAGAAACATGTACAACTATTCATATAAGAGCGGGGTATTAATTTCTTTCCACCCCTTGTCTCTCCCGAACTAACCTCACTGACATTCAATAATTGTTATACCAGTCCTCTTAGTCACTCATCACTACAACTAGACAAATAATTTTTTGCAGTGCCTCTTTGTGCTCTTGTGATAATGTTCTTGTTGCAAGACATGCAAAACATCTATGCTCTCCTTTCTCCTTTGGTTGGGACACTATTATTGGCACATAAATTATTCTCTCATTTCTAGATAAGTAATAGGAAAATCAACATGTTCTCTGAGGATGTTGTCTCTATACAAACAGATAAGTATTGTTCTTTGTAGTTTTTTTTTTTTTCTACAGTAACTTCCCACTGACATGCACTAAGCCTTGGTTTGGAGTTCTCTCGTCCCAAGGCCATCATCTATTCATCATAACCATCACTATGTACATTACTCCCTTATGTGCATTCACCACTTCCGCACCTCACTCTCTTATACATTGCAAGTCACTCTCATGTGTGGTACTCTGTTCAAACCACCTCACTATTGTCACCTATCAAGTTAATAATTCCAAACCTAAAAACGGGGACAAATGTTGAACATAATTTTTCTACCCAAGTAACACTATTTGGGAAGACAAGAACCAAGTTATTTATAAGTTATAACGTGTGTGCATGTGATCTTCATAACTCACTCATAAACATGAGCACAAAGTAGTGCCACGAAATACATTCAATAAAAAAAAAATCATATGTGTTGGTGGTAGTGATAGAATTCAATATTTAGGGCTCTCTTCATTCATGTGACGTGACACACTATGCATCTATGTTGGGAACACATCGATTCACCAACATAATGACACATACTGCAAATCAGGCACATATCTACACTAATGACACTTACATGTGTGTTAATTACCTCATGCTTCATAATTATTTATAATAATAACAATCATAATAATCTCATTTAAGATCACAGCCTAGCCAAACACCAAATTGATGTATGAGGCCCCCTTGTTTCTAGTGCAAGGACTACCCTCCATGCATCAATTTGACTACCAAGTCTACATAGGTGTACATACCCTAGCGCCTTCCAGATTCAAACCTATGTTCATGACCCTCATACCACACCTTCACTCTTATTAAATGTATGTCGCTATATTACACATAGCAATGACCATTTTGGGGTTAAAAAGGTTGTTAATAAAGACAAAGATCATAGGTGTAGGTTAAGAGGAAAATATTAATAAGTATGCAGTCAACTATACTGCCTCCACCTTTATGGGGTTGGTAATACAAAGCATCAAATATTGGAAATATAGAATAACGATATGAAACAAACCATGAGTGGGACACACCAAGCACTAAGAATCGCCTTACTAAATGATATCATCCTAAGAAGAGTTACAAGAAATCTTCAATACATATCAATGTGCAATTCCATGTCTATATGCAGTGAACTGGGAAATGTAGGACAGTGGTGAACTACAATGGATACACATCACAAAGGAATGCTCAGCTGATATTTATGAATATAAATATTGAATGAACTTGAGGTAAGCAAAGAAACCCCTCGCTCCATGTGACCACTGTTGAGACAATCAACTCTTTCCAAACCTCAAAACCCACCAAATTTCCTAGTCTCATGTTGGAACGTTCCTATCCAAGCGTATTATGTGATAGATGGCAAGGGTTTCTCTAGACTGTCATGACTCTTCATAAGAACAGTTAAATCCTCATCTATGATCTCGATGCATGGGGTACCAATAGTTCAAACCATCTCATTATCTGTATGCCTATAGAGATACCTCCCCCTGAAATTTGTCTATCTAGGAGCTAGCCCTAGTGTAATATTAATTTAATAACTTAATTTAATAGCTTAAATTTAAATTTAATACTGAATATAATTTAATATTAATTTCAAATCAAACATTTAATTTCAAGTCACATGTTTGGCTTATTGGTGGAAGCATTTGGTTTGGTTTCAATAGGTCACGAGTTCCATTCCCATGGGTTCCACTTTGTGGAGGTTTAAAAAAAAAAAATTGAAATGATATATATTAAAATGATTTTTTTTTTTTTTTTTACTTTATTATTTTTTATTATTATTATTTTATTATTATTATTATTATTATTTTATTATTATTAATTTTTTTATTTAATCTTTAATATAAATCAAACATTTTTTTTTTTAACCTAAGTTACACATAAAATAAAGAAATAAAAAAAAAATTAAAATAAAAAATGAAATAAAAAAAAAACTAGAGTCGGGCAGTGGGTCCTCGCATGAGGCCCACGTGCCCCCTCCTTCCCGCTTACTCTCCATACCTAACCCTAAAACCCTACACGTCTCCTAGCAAACCCTAAAACCTTACACGAACTCTATCGCCTCTCCATTATGCTCTCTCCTTCTCGGCAGGCTCGCTGCTTGGCTCCTTCGCAAATGCTCGGCTCCCTCCCAAATGCTTTTGCACTCTGTAACATGGGCACTCCTCCCATTCATTCTGTAAAATAATATCTATTTTTTGTGTTTGCAGCGCTCGCTCCGGGATAGAAACCTTTTTGCAAGGTCCGATGACAGCCTGCCATTCCTCCTCCTGCTGTCGCATGTCAAGACCGAGCTCCCCTCAAATAATGTTGCTACTGCTGCTGCAGTCGGTCGGTCGGTCCGTGCGTGCGCTGGGCGCTGGTGTGGTGGAATAGTATCGTGGGCTAGGCACTTAGCGCTATGCTATCTAAACAATCCTGATAATGCTCATCGAGAGCTATGTTTGTGGAGAAGAGGCCTCTCACGCTCTCTGCCAGTGTGTGGTAACGAAGTAAATGCGTTGTATTTTAGTTCTCTTTCTGTTTCACCTTATTTGATTCCGGAAAACCTGGTATACACAGAATTGTGATTGCTCTTCAGTTTTGTATAAGTAGTAGTCCACTCTCTCGTTTTCACTTGTGGCTGACATAAGGCCGTTGGGTTCAAGGACTTGTGAAGTTTTTACAGGACGCCCACCACCTTTCTTTAATAAAGTTTCAACTTAAACCCATTCTAACCCATTCAAAATTGTTGCATATGTTATGCTGGAATAGCTCTATTCCTATGGATTAGACTCAAAATAATAAGGGCTCTTGCTGTGCAGTTTCTCGGAAATCATAAAGGAGAAAAATTGTTGTTGTTTGATATATATGTTATGGAAATTCAAGGGACATACATCTTTGAAAAACAGCAAATATAACCCAATATATATTCCATCCCCAATTCATCCATGACTTTGTAATTTCGCAGCAGTCTATCACGGAATCTGTTATGGTATGTCACGATAGATTTGGGTAAACCGAAGTGCGTTTTGACCAATTTTCAAATATCTCGGAACATTCTTTCAGAATCTTACAGGCATTGAGTTTATTGTATCTTGGCAGTATATAATACACGAGGGCCTGGTACATTACATTCGTTATCTAAATAGTAATTGATTTCTCTAAATGAACTAACTTGCCCATGAAAAATCTCTAAACGGCTGACATTTTTTTTTTCTGAGACATTTTCACTTGGGTCAACTATTGCCATAAGTGGCGAGAACATTGCTGAAATTTCAAACGAAGCCGAAGAAGACAATGAATTACAGTATTTGACAAGTGGCTATGGATGGAAAGTTCGATTTTTAAATCAAAAGAGGGAGGAAATGGATGTGGTGGCAGAAATTCAAGCTGCAACCTTTCACGTTCCATCGCCTATTTGGGACAGCTTTGTCTACATGATTTTCAAGGTCAAGCTTAAGTCTGTATATGTTTTTTTTTTTTTTAGATTGTCTTGTTTGTGCTCTTTTTTTTTTGTTAGATTTATTTTTCTTTTATCCTCAATAATCAATCAAGTTTTGAACACTATAAAACAATGTATATGGTTAGGGTATAAAATTGAGAGTACTTAATACTTCGTCTGTGCATTCCAGGTCATCTGAGGTGACCAGTGATTGACCAATACCAATTAATAAAAGTTTGTGAACTAGTTCTAAATTGTTCAATCTTGCCATTCTTAGTCGGAGTGACTTGTCCTCTGTTTTACTTTGGTTGAAAGTAGGGTTCTATTGATTCCTGTATATGATTATTTAGATTAATCAGATGTTAAATTTCTCATTTTAAACATTGTTGATCCATGAAATAGGCGGAAGTACTCAGTTCTCTCATGTACAAGATGAAACTTGGGCATGTCTGAGAACAACTAAAGATGGACGAGTTGAAGGTTGAATGGAAGTAGCGATAGGCCGTGCTAAAGAGGAACCACCATTGACATGGTTTTCAATATTCACTTAAGTCCTGTTGTTCAACCTTCTTTCACTTAAGTAATCCTTTGCTCAACGTGAGTATCCGTGGGCATAAACATAAGGTAAAATCCGATTGCACGCATCTCCTATTTGGGATTGTGTCTATACCAACTTATCTAAAAAAGGAAAAAACAAAGTTGTATGACTCTGTAAGAAGGTGGAAATCCTAAAGTAGATTCAGGTCAAGTCAAGCAGGAAGGACCCTAATAGGCAGACTCGGGTGAGGTATATTCAAGCAGATTCCCCACCTGACAGATCTGATGATATTGTCTTTGAATTCTTTTTTTTTTTTTTAACAGGAGAGTAATACAGGTTTCCCTAATTCTTCAAGTTATTGTCTTTGCTATCCATGCATTTTTTATTTTCTTTATTTTGATGGATGCACGCACCGCTTTTCATTCTTATCCTTTCTGAAGAAACATTTCACAGCTGTCAAAAAAATGTAAACTCACACGAAGCCCCTGAATATTTTCTTCTTGTTTAGACCATTGATAACTTTGGGTTTCCGGCCAGTTTTAGTAGGCCTCTGTCACTAGTAGAATTTCGAAGATGATTTATCTCAAGCAGGGATATTTGTTGTATCAACCCTAGTTGTTTGTTTTACTTTGGTAATTTTGTAATGTATTTATATCTATTTATTTATTTACCCTCTTTTTTTTTTATGTGTTTTGTTTGCAGGTTAAGCGTAGCTCGGAACGAGAGCTAGAGCTTGGAGCTGGGAAGTTTATTTAGGGTTTTACCACAACTAAGTAGGAGTGTTTATTTAAATTTAGGATTGGGTAGGTAGGCCCTTGGTTCCAGATTTTGAACCAGGGCTCTGATACCAAATGTAAGAGCCGGATTTTATTTTACATCAATTTATTTTGATAAACTAAGACAGTAATTTTATAACAGTAACTTTCGTAACTCAAATTTTACTATGAATAATAAAAAAAATTCTAATATAATACAACAATGCATAAATTTAGAGAAATACCTTAAGTCTGATGCTAATAATCCTTCTTGTTGTCTGCAGCTTGCTTCATTCCCGCTTCTTTAGAACACTACCCAAAACTGTCCTCCTTGCCGACTAGTTAGCTCCCTAGCCCCAGGATATCAACGGATATCCTGGCCCTCTGTGCCCCAAACCCCCAGCAACCCCCGGTGCACTGTGTCAATTCCACTCCAAATTTCACTCTGCCAATCCCCCGCTCCCAAAATTCATCCCCAACTCCCATTGAATAATCCTCCCCTCAAACTCCTTTCCCCCCCTTATCCCTCCTTCCCCGACTTCCCTTCATTTACTCCCTTATCCCTACATTTATTACCTTATCCTCTTATTTAATGTCTTGTCCCATTTATTTAATGCTTCTTATCCTTTATTTAATGTTTTTTATCCCACTCATATACATAAGTTTTAATAAATTAAATTATCAACCCTATTAATTCTTTACTCACATAATTAAAGAGTTGATTAATAATTAAATAACCATTGACAATTATGAACAAATAATTAATGATAATTAATTTAGTTAATATTATATAAGAAACAATTATTGTTTAGCTAACATATTAGGACAATCAGATTATCAATTTAATTATAATTAATAATCCTTTACATTTATTTAAGCAGGGTCGTTACACATGTTTCCTATCATCCCACAGGCACTTAACAGTCACTACAGAGACCCAAGAAGACTCAGCAATTATCAAAACTTACCCAACAACCACCAAACTCAGGAAACAAGCAAAAGTGGTTGATGTACGCAATTGTTCAAGGAAACAACATGTATGTACGCAGCTTGCAGAAGGACAGCACATGTATATACGCATATGTCAAGCAAAATCCCACATATATGTTTACAAAAACAAATCCAGGCAAAGGAGAAGGCTGAAAAACTCAGACCCAGAGTGAACAGAGGCTATCAAGAAATGATAGGACAAGAAACACAATAGGAATGAGAGCAATCTAAGGAGAAAAACACTCCAAACCCCAAGAAAGAAGATTCAATCCTCAGTATGGTCGCCAATTCTGTTACGGGGGAAATCTCTCTATGGCTAGGGGTAAACCACAATAGACAGAAATGACTGCAGAAATCAACTCTATTCTCAAGTATGTTATATAAACAAATATTCTAGTAAGACAAGATAAAAGGCCTACCTCGTCCAGACGTTCGATGAAGTCCACCGTTGAGCACTTGACCCAAAGCAATATACCTGCAACTAGTCCTCAAAAACCAAGCAAAGCAAGCATATGGTGATAATATATGATGTTAGCACATTCAATAGTATAATCCATTAATATACATAACAAATACACCCATGGAATAATAATTCAAATATTTTCAAGATATCAATTGGACGGGAAAAGAATATTTCTATTAATATATCATCATTAGAAGTGAAAAAGTTACATGCTTCCGTTTTGGCATGGTTCGGAACCGAGAAACTAATTTCCTTCCAGCTAGGCCTCAACCACTTCAATCCTCCACCAAAGGTAGGCTCATAGAAGAGAGAAAATGAAGTTATCAATCAATAAGGGAAGAGCTTGGGGGTTGAACATTGTGTTCACACTTAAAGGACAAAGGGATGCAGACTCAATATGAAGTAAATAAATTCTCCAGAGTAACTTTGCTCTCAAAGTTGAATTCTTTCTCATCTTTTCCATACCTCAAAATTGACCCATTTATAGCCTTCAGATGGAACTGAAGGGTTGAGTCGGAACATCTCTAGTTTATGGAATGCCAAGGATCACAGATCTCCTGTTGTGACATGGAAACCCGACATTATTTTTCATTTTTGGGCACAAATGTCGATGTACGCGGGATGTAGTGGTGCAACTTGTGTATACACATGTTGCATAGTAGTCAAGGTGCGTACATGTGGAAAAAATGGTTTTTTTAGCTCTGGGATTTGCAAAAAGGGATGAAAAATATGCATAGAGAATTGGAAAAAATCCCTCTATGCAAGATTACATAGGGTGAGGCAAATCTTTCCATAACAGTCACACTCAAGTATATCATTCAAATACCCATAGTATCTATTTTTAGATTATTGGGGATGTTTGTCACTCCTAGAGGAAACATTAGTGACTTGGAATACTGCAGTTATCCCACTATCAGAAGTTTTCCTGGTTTCATCGAACTGTTTGATGCAAAATTTATGACCATTGCACCACATAGCCTTGTGGTGTTTCAACTGCAATATGCTATATATGTAAAAGATGCATTGTCAATTAATAAATTAACATATTTATATAACTTGGAAAGTATCTGAAAAATATTTACATACACATGTAGTCACATAAATATAATATAAAATAACTGAATAAAATGGATGAATTTGCTTTCTTATCCATTTTTCAAACCATATGCTAAATCAATTTCCTTTTGCGTAACATTGCCATCTCCATTACGACGATCTTCTCTAACCAATCCAGATAGTCGTTTCCATGATAACCTACCGCCATGATGTTGTTTACATCTTTAAATCCATACTTTCATCCAGTCAAGATTGTTTTCAATGTGTAAATGCAGTGCATCCCAATCTTGAGCAACTGAATCAAAAAATCATAATTCACCAATATTAAATATTAGTTATAATGTCCATGGTAAATATTAATAATTTATGAAATAACAAGTATTAATATATTAATGAGTATGATCATATACACAAAAACAATAAAATTATATGTATTAATATAAATATCCACAATTATTAATATATTACCTCTCATTTTTTCCATTCTACCTTTCCCCAATAGGTGCCCCTGATCTTCATTTTTTTTGATGGAGTTCACATCCCAAATGTGATCACTGCATGCATAGTTGGCGCTACTAATTTAGGAAGATATTGACTAATATATACCATATATCCCTCCACCATAGAACCCTCGGGATGTGCTCTTTGTCTAACCAAAGCCTTCAATGATTTCAAGTGCCTCTCCACTATCCACATTGACCTCGTGTGTATAGGTCCACAAATTTCAATCTCCTCAACTTGGTGTATGAGGTAGTGTTCTTGTGCATTGAAAAATGTTGGAGGTATATACTTTTGCATTTCACACATTAGCCGAGGAATTTTTGTCTTCCAATACTTTATATCATCTTCATGGATTTCTTTCAATTACAACCATCTACATGAGATCATGATTAGAAAATAACATGTTTCAACATAACATAATATATTACATTACAAGTAAAACACATGTCATTAAGTACAACAAAAAATTGAAAGAACATTTTGCATATAAATCACAACTACTTACCTCATGTATTTTCCAAGATCATATATAACTTGTTTGATGTTTTTGTCAAAGTCGTTTGGGAGAGATAGCGGTAGAACATACTGTAACAAAAAATATGAATTGTTATTTGTTTCGACCAAAGTAGAAAAAAAAAATTAGAAGATGTATAAGGCCAATATATATAAATATGTATACCAAAACTATTACCTTAATGAAGGTATGCCAATCATGTGTTTTTACCCCACCAAATTCACCTTTCTTCATTAAGATATTATTTATGTTTGAAGCAAACCCGTGGGAAATTTAATTCTTTGAATGACCTCTTTTACATATTTATTTGTTGCTCTGTTAATAACCATGGAAGGTTATTTCGGTCTAGACCATCTCTATTTGATCGGATCACACTTTGCATTGCATGATTGGCTTCCTGAATGTCAGTACAAATTTTGACAATTTTTTATTTATCCGTCCTACCATCTATGATTCGCCATAATGTTTCTATCACATTCTTCTCGATGCATTGTATCAAACAAATGATCTATTTTCATCTCCTCATAGTAGGGAAACCTCATGAATTTAGTGGGATAACATTTCATTCCTCATGTAAGCCCATTATTAATACCTCCATGATGGCGGCCTTCATGAAGCATAAAAGAAATCACAAAAATAATTATCAAATACGGTAAAATAAATTCAATGATTAAAATAAACATTCAAAACATTACATATATGATACATAAAGAAATTACATACCTTGATGATTTCTATTATATTCCAACCTCCATAGGTGAGGTGGCATTCTTCATGGTTTTAAAACAGTCTCTTCTTTCCCATTGAAAAGATGTTTTTCAGTAGTACGATACCTATGGTTCTTAGGGAGGAGGATGTCTATACTCATAAAACACCACCTTTCCTAAACTTTTTGAATGACGATACTTCATCTTAGGACCACAAACTGGACATGCAAATTCACCCTTTTTTTGAAGACGTGCAACAGATGGATTAATGTCAATTATACGATGAGATTATTTAAAAATTAAACATGCAGCATGATTTATTTAAAAAATTATACAGTATTAAAGAGCAATAGAATGCTACATAGAAAAAATATGTGTTAGTCTTGGGGCATCATGAATTTTCCATAAAATTATTGTATGGAATTTAAATTTCTTCTCCCTGATTGGTTTATAGATGTCATACATAGTGATGCCAGCCCGTAACTTTAGTAGCTCGTTGATAAGAGGCTCAATATATACATTCATATATTTAACTTGGTACTTACCTAATTGTTTGAAATTACACATAATTACTATAACCATGATATGTATATATAAGTAAATAAATAAACAAAAGATATTATGCAAAAAATGAAACAAGTGAAAATGTTACATTTAAAAATTTAATGTAAACAAATACCTAGAACAATCATTATCAACATTATGTGCTCCCTCTTTATTGACATCCAAGGAGGAATTTTATTGTTGATAACAAAAATAGGCCACACTAAGTAAATATACCTAAGCTCTCTGAATGGATTAACATCGTCAGCTGCCAATGAAAGCCTAACATTACAAGGTTCATCTTTGAAATCTGCCCATTTTTCCTCAATTTCCATAAATGCATAACCATCGGCAGGCATTCGAAGAACACCATATCCACTTCTATTGTGTGCATGGTAACCCATAAATTGTGCTATGCTTTCACACCTGAACAATTGTTGCAAACGTGGAATTATGGGAATATGAGGAAGAACCTTTCGAGGCACCCTTTTTGTTACTTGATCGGTTCGATATTTATTAATAAGACATTGTGGAAATTATGTTTTTGAAGCATGTTGTCCATAATATATAATATGATCATTAGTACATGCATCTATAGTTTTATAATCCATTCCAATGTATTTCATAATGGCATGCAAATCTCGATATCTGCAAGGTAAAATATTTGATGATGGTAATGAAAATTCACCTAACAATCTACAACATAACAAATAACTAGTTAATGTAAAGAATATTAATCGTAAAAATTGCATTATTATTTTACACATTAATTAACACTAAAAACAAATAGAAAAAATTCAACATTTATGTATATGAGATGAAACATATTACATACCTTAGGATCTGTGTCATACAAGTGTTCGACAAATTATTCATAACCTTTAAGTTTACTAGAAGAAATGTAGCGGAGAGAAGATTTATTCTTGAGCCTTCATAAAGTCGTTTATTTTCCTTTTCTAATAGAGGTTCATCATAAATACCATCACTGTCACCATCCTTATCCGGCTGAGAAAACAAATCTTGGATCATTTGATTTGTCCCATCATCTTCTTTCATGGGATCATTAAGTTGATTTGTCCCATCATCTTCTTTCATGGGATCATTAAGTTGATTTGTCCCATCATCTTCTTCCATGAGATCCTCATTTGCTTGATCATGTTCCTCACCTTGTACAACATCATTTCTACTAGTACTACTTGGTACAATATTTTGTAGAAAGTTAGAGGGGAACTCTAACTTTGTAATTACAAACAATCATGCAAAATTAGTGTGTACTATAACAAATATTCAACAATATATATACATATATATAATTTTATATAAAATCGACAATATAAAAATAGATAATAAATATATAGCTAATTACCACGAAACGATATTCATTTGATCCCCCATCAATGTGCCCATACTTCCTACAATGTTTTGTAGTTGTTGTTATTAAAATTCTTACGGGACGTGTAAAGCAACATTTTTTGCAAGGGAAATAACATCTACCATCACCCTTTTCACTCGCTTTACTTTTTTTCCCACCTCTAATATTATGCGACATTCTTCTGCACAAAAATACCCTTTCTGAAGTTCTAAATAGTCGTCGTTATAGAAATTATATTGTCGCAACATCTCTAATTTGAAAAATATTTATAGATATATTTTTCGAAATTTGACCAAGCTAATGTTGACTTTGTCAAACAGTGTAACGGTCAATGTTGACTTTGTTAAATAGTGTAACGGTAATAATTGAATCATCGATCTTGAGACGATAGCCAATGATCGTCGCAAGAGAGACGGGAGTCCACTATCTTCACGATCGTCGCTCTTGCAATGTAGATATGGTTTTTTCACTCTTGCAACGATAGCCAAAGGTTATGTCGGAAGCGCGACAAATGAGGGATGGATTTATAAAAAACCAATTCTTTATCTTCAATTGTGCGACGAAAGGTTACTTTCGTCACAAGTAGTCATTGCAAATTTTTCAATATGTAGTAGTGAGGGGGTGCCCTTTCATGAACAGATACGTATTTTTAGATAAGACATGTCTTTTTATTTATGATGTATTAATTATTATTATTTGATTATTCTTTATTTATAGTTATTTATTATATATTTGTGTTCATAACAAAATCTTTTTTCCATGAGCCTTGTTTGTTCTTGTCACATGAGCCATCTAATCTGAACGTGTTCTTCAATACCCACTTGCATCCATTCAGCTTGGTTCCAAATGGAGGGTCCACCAACTTCCATGTCCCATTCTTGATGAGAACATCATATTCCTTATGTATAGCGTATTTACATTCATCATGAGAAGTGGCTTATTTAAAGGAATTTGATTCATGGTTAGTAGATAAATTCAACTCACAATCATATGAAACACCTGTTGGAGATATTACACACTCACACCTATAATTATTTTCCTAAGTTTTACAATCCAATGTTGAGAACTCTTCCTTAAATGAGAATATTCTCTCTAGAGAATATCCCCCAACAAAATAGGATGTTCCTCTTTAGTTTAGAGTCAATTACACTCAATTACACTTAGTTAGGCTAGTGGAAGTCGTGACTCAGTTAACTGATGATTGCATGGATCAGCTAATGAGGACTAGGTGGAAGTTCACTTCAATGTATGTCAGTGAGTGTCTAGATCTCTCTAGATCACTACTATATCACATTAGTTACTCATGTAGCCTATATCTATTGTAAATTATTCATTGTTTGAGTGTGGAATACGGTCAATAAAATTCTTCCATTTTTTCTCTCTTGTTTCTCTTTTTTCTCATTTATCTACAAATTGTGTATGTATTTTTTCTAGCTAGATCTTATCTGTGCAGTTTCATCCACATTTACATGTTATCAGAGCCAATGGATTGCTAGGAAAAAGAAACACCAGACTCTTTTTGTAGGTGTTAAATATTGAAGAACATGGAAAAGATGGATTATTCATCGACAATACTTCTCATGCCTCATAACTATTTGGAGTGGAAGCCAAAAATTCTGCCTCGTCTTAGATGTAGAGGCTTGTACCAAATAACTATGGCAATGGAAATAGAGCTTGATTCCACCGATGAGAAAAATTATTTTCTTAATAGACAAGATATGACCATATGATGTATCTGCATGTTTGTTTCTCCCGAACATTTCCATCAAGTATATGATGACTCAAAAGACTCAACTCCAAAAGAACTATGGACTAGATTGGAGGTTTTATTCGAGAATAAAGAATATAGATCTAGAAGAGAAAATCCTCTTATTCTAAAGAGTCTTCTACACAAGTATTTGCACAAATTTGTATTCCATTAATTGCAGATGATATCTACTCCATTTCAGATTTTTTTTCTAAATTTCATGGGGAATATATATTGCATTCATCTTAGGAACCACTTGCAGACACTTTTCCATGCTCCATGCATGCATCTCAGGAGCAACATGCATGAACCATGCATGCATCTCAAGAGACAAAAAGGGATCCGCACACATCAGATTCAATTATGATATTTTCTGAGAAAAGTTTGCAGAAACAAATTGAATATTTGAATTCCTCTCGGAAAAATATCCAATTTCAAAAAAAATCATCTGAAACGGAGTTTGGGAAGTGAAGTTATGATCATTTTAAAATCAACAAAATTTCAGCGTTTTTTCAGAAACGGCTGCACGATTTTAAAAATTTCATCCAAACTTTGTTTGGATATTCTTCATTACAGGAAGAGAAAGTGGATATGTGTGGACATCTAAATGGTGCATCTACTTCATCATATCCGTGCAGACATCTACATCTTCAACAAAATCTTCAATGAGCACAAACTTGCAAAGTTGTGATGTATTCTTGGAGTGAAGGACAGGGTTGCTTAGCAACTATCTTTTGTTCCTTCTCAAAAAAAATTATGCATTGTAATTTGAGGGGAGGGTTTTCCCATGAGGTTTTCCCTCTTTCCTCGTTTTTTTTCAATGTCTCATCTTTACATGCATTGTACAATGGGTACCTAACATGGCCTTGGTTGTCGGGAACCATTCATCATGTACACTCTTGTAGTGTTTAGGGGGGGTATTGAAGATATTACACACTCACACCTGTAATTATTTTCCTAAGTTTTACAGTCCAATGTTGAGAACTCTTCCTTATATGATAATATTATCTCTAGAGAATATTCCCCTACAAAATAAGATGTTCCTCTTCAGTTTAGAGTCGGTTACACTTAGTTATACTAGTGGAAGTCATGACTCAGTTAAATGATGATTGCATGGATCAATTAACTACGACTAGGTGGCATTTGACTCCGATATCTGTCAGTGAGTGTCTAGATCTCTCTATATCACTACTATGGTGCATTAGTTACTCATGTAGACTATATCAATTATAAATTATTCACTTTTTGAGTGTGAAATATGGTTAATAGAATCCTTCCATTATTTCTCTCATGTTTCTCTCTTTTCTCATTTCTCCGCAAAGTGTGTATGTATTTTTTCTAGTTAGATCTTATCTATGCAGGTTCATCCACATTTAGAACATACATATCCTCTGTCATCTCACTAACTGGTAAAGATCGGGACATTAAATTGTCAATCTGGAAGTCCATAAACTTGTGAGACACAATCATTGTATGTGAGGGAATTAGTAATAAAATCAACCTAAAATCTATCAAGAATGCTTTCACACAATGCTATAAAACACTTTTGTTAACTAATTTTCAAAAGAAAGAAGAACTACTTCTTCAAATGTTCACAATCTCAATGGTAGACAATTAGGTCAAAAAGGGAATTTTTCTTAAAGTAATGGAAAAAATCTTTGTGACAAGACTCAGCTTAACTATGAACTTTTTAGAGGAATCTATATGCATCTAAGAAAACAAATTTCAAACACTTAAAGAATGCTAAAGTTCTCAACTTATCATCCATAATTTCTTTGGTCAAAAATCAGGTTATAGGATGAAGTTCGCTTCTCCCAATAATGAGTTATGATCGTCACAATTCATTGGTAAAAATTTTGATTGTAAAGTAAAGTGATATTTACAACAATGGTACTTTGAATATTGTGAAATTTTAAATGACTCAGTAGAGAGAGACTTCCTACAACAATACCCTGCTAAACTATGAGAAAATATTATGAAGAGGATGCAAGATAATTCTAATAAAAATCATAAAGAATCTAACTTCAATGCAAGGAAAATCTAATCTCTTTAACCCACATTTTCCATAGCCTTTATTTGTTGAAAAACAGGTCATAGAAGGAATGTGTCATAACAGTTTATGACTTCACAACAATACTCCCTTTTTACTTATGCAATCTATGGATTCAAGAGAAGATTTCACAATTCATTCTAACGTTATTTTAAAGAGGAAAATTTTTGCAATTAAAACTAAAAATAAAAGAACTATTTAAAAGAAATAGATGCAAAGAAATATTTACCAACACACACTAATTAAAGAGGAAGGAAACACAAACTATATACAACAATGTACATTTTTGCATAGACCATTGCAAGGGGGGTCTTCCAAGCTTTGGTGTATGCACATAATAGAAAATTGTATGAAGGGAACCAAATCCTTTGCATTAATCGTAAGAGTTCAGCTACAATGCATTTAGAAACTTCTCAAATTTGATTTTGTTTTAAATGACTTGAAGATTGACATATTTATACATAAGAGAATGTAATTGTTTGAGCCTAAAATCTCTCTTGGATGGATACCTATCTAAACAACCTCCTATAATTGCTATATCGAACCTTAGATGAGATATTTTCTCCCTAAATCAAGAGGAAATCAAAATGTATTCTTGTTGCTACGTTTTTTTCTTGTGAAAACCATGTGTTTGACCAGCATTGACTAGTGATCTCCAAGCAGTTTCTCATGCTCCAAAATCTCATGAACCATGGTGTAAATGTTGGGAACAAAACCCATATTTTCATTTTCTCAAATTCACCCTACAAATATGGAAAGCTCAGATCCATTACAGGAAAAAATCACTTATGGTAATAATCCTGATAAAAATTCAAGAATTTGACAATTTTTCTTATTAGATAGAAAATGGAAACAAAACTAACAATTTACCTTTTACATCCTTTATTGATCCTAGGGTTAGTGAAAATAGGTACAAAATGCCAAAAATGAAGGAAAGGAGTGGTAAGAATAGGGTGTGCATGATAGTTTTTATGACAAAAAGGTGGACCCAACATCTCCCCCCGACTTAAGCTTTTGCATGTCCCTTATGCAAATTCAAAACTTCAAAATTTCCATTCTTTCTGGTCTCAAAGTGCCTTTGTTGCCTCCAACAAAACATCTACTTTTGAAGTAGATACTTGATCAATATTCTTCTTTGGTTTATCCATCTTCTTCTTTGGTTGCTAAGTTGAAGTTTTAACTTCTTGAATTCTTGTTGTTGTTCTTAGTTTATAATGTTTGGAGGGATGACCTATCTCTTGAGCTTTTCCTTGAGTTATTGTTGCATATTATTCTCTTCTTCTTTTTTGCTCTGCTTCTTTCTTTAAACTATCATTTTCTCTTATCATCATTGTTGTGTTTTGCTTCATGATCTCATTTGCATTCTTAATATGGTTGTCCAAAACTGTCAACTCTATTTCAGACAATAAATTCTCGAAGATATGTTGTGTAAAGTTTCCTATTTGAGCACATTCTCCATCAAAATTGTGGGAAAATGCCCTCGTTGTTTCTAGATTATGTCGGTCAAAATTGCCAAAGAAGTCAAGCTAGCCTACCCTGTTTAACATTTCTTCACAATTTTCATGGACTCCAACCAAACTAACTCCATAAGGCCCATATCTCACTGCCATTTGAAATCTAAATGCAGAGGTTTAGTTTTAATGTAATTATCTTGAAGAGAACTTGATTTTGCTCAATCTTTAAAATTGATGTTGGTGTTTCTCTAAGCTTTTAAAACCCTCTTTATGATATGTAAACCTCAAATACTGATTTTTAATCCTTATCTTTGTGAAGTTTCCTTTGCAGATTTGAAATAACAATTTACACTTTAGAAATTTGAGAATAAATTGCAGATATAAAAGTACCTTTGTTTAGTGTGAAATTGTATCTGAATCTTTGATTTTTTTTGTGTGCCCCGTTCGTTTGGATCCTTTGTCTCTGCAATTTCTACCTTCAATCTCAGATTTTTTCCTCTTCTGTGTGAATTTGTGGCTCAATTGGTCACCTTTGTCCTCCAATTCCCTTCTTGATGTTTCTTTTAACTCTTGCAACACATTTGTATAGAATTTATGTGAAATTTTAAACCCTTTTTATTAAAGGTAAACTTGATGCTTCAGAAATTTGGAAATTCCTTTTTGTTGAGGTCGAATTACCTTTTCTAATACATTCTTCCTCCTTATTTTCTTTATGGCATTTGCAGGAAATTAAACCTTTGATTTCCATATTTTGAATTGATTCAAATTTTCACTTGGATTCCTTGTTTTAAGACTCAAATTATCCTCTTATGTATGTTATCCCCAACCTTTGCAACAGTATTTGTTGCAGCCTTCACAAATTTTCAAGTTTTGGCTCAACAATATAAGTAATTCAGGGACTTTACCAGGTGTAATGAGTTCTTTTAAGAGGAATTGTTGGGTCATACAGTCATGGGTTTTTTTTATATTGATATTGGTATTTAGAGTTGTATGAGGAGATATATGAGTATTTAGAATTATATGAGGAGATAGGAGATATGTGAGAAGGTAGAATATGATAAAAATTGGAGAAGTATAGAGACATATGTAATGGGTATGGAGGAATGGAATGAAAAGGTTTATAATTATATGGATAGGTAGTAGAAGGATGGCAGTATAGGGATGAAACTGTAATGATAGGTGGTGGTGGTAGTGTAATGATAGGTAATGTAGGGATGGTAGTGAAATGATAGGTAATGTAGGGATGAGAAAAAGACCATAAAGGATTTTTAAAAAGTAATTTGTAGTTTTTATTCTACTTTCTAAATAATAAAACAAAAATTATCAAACCTTAGTATATCAAATTCTAATGCTCTTGAATTTTTGCAGCTGGAGTGCTCCTTTGATGGTTCCAAATTAATTGTATGTTGCTGGAATGTTTTCTCCTTAGATGTGCTTGTTAAATTCATGTTGTTTGGTTGTCTTGATTCACTAATTTTGTTGAATGCTTACCTTTGGAAGTTTGCAACTTGAATGCTACCTTGTCAATGTTGCAGATCAAATCCTTTTAGCCAATCTTTGTGTTGATCTATATTAGGGACTTGTGAGACTAGATTTAGTTGAAACATATAATCAAATGTAGCATTGAAAATACTAAACTGGAGAGAATTATACAGATGTCCATCTTCATGCTAATTTGAGTCAGAAATTTGTAATAATTGCTTGTTTTGATGACTCAAAAATAAAATCAAGTTTTCATAACTTTTCATGCAGGTATTTATCATATCAGAGAAGACCATGTTGCTTCTGGAATTGATAATGTGTTGGTTTCCTTATTTAGAAGAGATGAAACTGGGATTATATAGGAGTATTGAAGAAGAAATCGCAATCTTAACAAAAGAGCTCTAAGAATGATCATATGAAAGAAATATGATATAGGTGCTTATCCAAATCTGTCGACTATTGGAAACTATCTATGTTTACAAGTCTCCCAAGTTCTTATAATAACTACAAATACTAAAATGTATTCACTCATAACCACTCAAGTACAATTATTTCCCATGTGAATAAGGGTATTGAAGTTGGACAGAGAAGAATTCATTGGATTACCAGTCATTAAGGAAGATCGTTAACCTTTTCGAAATGACCCATCATTAATGTCAATGGGCATAAAGGTACAAAAGTACATTCTAATATGTGTGAATGAATGTGTTGGAGTCGAACACCTATAGAATCCATGAGAATGTGGTGAACCAAGCAAGTTCACTATGTAAATATCCAGTATAAATAGGACAGTACACAATAATCCATTAAGGATAGTAAATATACTAAATAATGATGTATAAGAATATGATATAAGATTATATAATGAGATTACAAATGAGGAATGAGGGCTTGTATATATATCCTGCAAAGGGGTGTCCTTTTATAAGAGACATGACCTTTCATATGTCATGTCTCTTCATAATTAATAATTAATAATTACTTATTACTTATTTATATTTATTTATATTTACATATTTATATATATTTATGTTTGTTACATTGCCTTCCCCTTAAAAATTCTTTGTCCTCAAAGCATGTTTATGGAGAGGCTTACTTCTTCGTTTTGGCTTGCAATGTCTTTGCATGAATCTTTGTTTTTGGTGTTGTCAATATTGATGATACCAAACGATATGAGTGAGGAAGAGTTGAGAAGAACTGTCGAATTGTGAAAGGGTCAAACCATCCTAATTTAATATTTTGCAGAATGTTGCACTTCCACGATGAATTATTATTGTGAGATTTATTTGGGTTGGTATCAATATTTTTTGGAAGATAAGTTAGTCGTTCTCATCCTGGATCTTCTATCATTTGTACTCCAACATATCTATATGTTTTTTCTTCAACTGGATTGGCATCTTTTTTATATTTAATGTCTGGAATTTCTAGTTTCTCTTCTTTCAATTTTCTGATTTGTTCTAATAGCTCATGATTGAGGATTTTCGAAAGAGAATTTTCTTCATTTTTTTCTGATAGGTTTTTCTCGAGTTCTTGATTCTCTTGTTCCAACTTTTGAACACATTGTTTTCAAACCTTTGACTTCTTGATCTGTGTAAATGGTTTTGTATTGTGTTCTTTTAAACGAGAAATTGCTTCGCTTTTATCCTTGATAACTTCATCAAATTCATTTTGCATTCTTTGCATTGATTTTTTTATTTTCTTGAAGTGTCACTTATGAGATATCATTAAAGTCTTCTGGTGTTATGGAATCTGGCTCCAATGTGGTGTCTTGTAATGTTATCATTTTCTCCTTATATGGGAATGTCACAAACTTTTTCTCTGTGTTTAGTATGAAGGTACCTAGACTTTTAAGCCAGGGTAATCCGATGATGATGTCAACTTCTTCTTGATACATAGTTGTAACATAGAATTGAGATATATACTCATATTCATCAATCGTCACTTGTAACTCCTTAATTTGATAATAATCTTCCTTTCTAATTATATTCATCTATGGGATTAATAATTAATTTGCCAAATCAATATTCAAGTAATTTGCATTATATTCCAACCTAATAACAATGTTTACCTCTCTTCCTTGAATATTTCCCTTTAATGTCGAAAACCCACAACATACAGTTTGACAAATTTCATAAGTAAATCTTCCTCTTTCCTTAGTAAACTCCATTTTCTTCGTTGATAATTTGCGATAAATGATACCTTTATTATGAAACTTATATAATGCTTATTTCACCTTCCTTGCTTTCCACCTTGTATAATTGCCTTATATATCTTTGATTCCACCAAATGACTAATTGAACTTAATAATACCTTGTCCTTTGAGAGTCTTCTTTCTTTAGACCTCTTATAACTCCTTTAATAATTCCAATTTCCTTTGTTCTTCTTAATGATATTTTATGTTTTTATATGATTTATATAACTATTTTTATTTCCCTTTTTCTTAATATAAAATGAAAAAGTAATTTTGATACCTTTTAATATTTGAAATTTTATAATATAATAATATATTCACCTTCTCATTCACTTTTCGACTTGTTAATACCTTAACTTAGAAATGCTATTAAATACACTTTAAATAACTTCTTTAAGACTTTGAATAAGTCCCCCTTTTTTATAACCTTGAATAGGAACTCAACTTTTAATTAACTTCAACCTGGGACGTCTAGTTTATAAAATTAGATATATATATATATATATATATATATATATATTCTCCTTTTTTTTCAAATTTGTAAGTAACATATATTTTATTTTATTTTTTTGATTTTTTAGCTCTGATTTCTTTCGATATCTAACTTCTTCGCTTCTTATTTGTAGTGGAATACTTTTCTTCTATGGCATTTTTGAGCTTAAATGGATAAAGGTCGATCTATGGTCAAAGACCTGAAGAAATCAAAGAAACTCTGATTTAAAAAAATCCATGTGTGGCCACAAGACTATATGGCCAATGGCCAGGATTAGAATGATGCTCTGATACCACTGTGGTGAACCAAGCGAGTTCACTATGTAAATGTCTAGTATAAATAGGACAGTACACAATAATCCATTAAGGATAGTAAATATATTAAATAATAATGTATAATAATATGATATAAGATGATATAATGAGATTACAAATGAGGAATGAGGGCTTGTATATATATCCCGCACAAGGGTGCCCTTTTATAAGATACATGACCTTTCATATGTCATGTCTCTTCATAATTAATAATTACTTATTACTTATGTGTGTGTGTGTGTGTGTGTGTGTGTGTGTGTGTGTGTGTGTTACAGAGACATGGGACATTAATGTATTCCCATTGTTTGATAGTGAGAGAACATGCCACTAAGGCATGCAACCCTCAAGGAGCTGTAAATTGTCTCAAACTTCTATACCCAAAGAATGTGTTGATGTCGATGGGATAAAACTTGTTGAAAGGAAGGCCTTAAGGTATCCTCCATCAGTCAGCATGAACACCAAACCAAATGATCTATAGAACCATAAAATTTGAAAAGACACCATCAAGCATGATTTATTTGGAATCTAGCCAACCAGTTGCCTAGTTTTCTGACTAGAATTTTGCTAGGTTGCGCTAGAAAATATGGTTTTCACAACTAAGATTTTTTTTTCTTTACTATTTTATTCATTTTATTTTTCTGTGATATCCTACCCTAGTGAAAGAAGAAAAACCTCTTTCAAGTGTAGGAATACTTCCAATGGAGCCATGTGCGTAACAGGGTCTCAAGTAGACTCATATCCAAATTTGAAAAATGTACCTTTATAGATGCCAGGATCTGAGAAACCATCTGCTTTGTTTGATATGGTGTCAAGATATGTTGAATAATGGAGGAATATCATTGATTGGTGATTGTTTAGAACCGAGTTTCAATGTAATAATTGTTCCTTTGTCTTTCTTTTGTTTTGGCAATGGGTTGCATGTATTTTTTTTTCATCCAACAAAGTTCTTTTGAAATCTTCCCATTGCACTCATGAATGTACAAAGGCTATGATGACAGGCATAGTAGAAATTCCTTATTCTAAGGTTCTTTTGTATTCTCTTCATCAAATGTTTTCCATGGCTCTTTGGTCTCTTCTATGTATTCTTTGTGTTGTTCATGGAATTGTTTCTCTTCTATCACTTCCAAGGATGCATATATGTTCCTGATTGCTGTCAGGATTGGCTCCTCCTGAGATGTAAAGATGTTCCCAGCTAATGCTAGGATTTGAGATGTTTCTTGGAGTAACATTCTCCTTTACTCAATAGATTCTTGAATAGTATTGCATTCTTCTTGTTGGTTTATAATCCATGTCTTGCACATGGATGATTACTCAAGGGGTGGTTATTACAACACCTTTGAAAATAATTGAAATCAACAGAAATAAAATCACACCACTCAAAGAAAACTTAATAAATCTAAAATAAAATCATGTACTTGAAATCTTCATGCTACTAAGACCCTGTTGTCACCAAGTTGTCTTTTACCACGAGTTATATTTTTCAAAAAACACGCTTGCATAAAGAAAACACATTGGTCCAACATGATGAGGTCTCGTGAAGACTCACAAAAGTGGTTGTGCGGGTTCTTACCTTCTTTGCTCCTCCTGGTCTTAAATGTGTGGAAAAACAAAAATCCTTTTTTTTTTTTAATTTTAGTGAAAACTAAAAGATTTCAAAACCAATTCCTTTAGTGCCTCCCTGACAATGATTCCAAAAATTTCATCTCACTAATTGGTAAAGATTGGGACATTATCAATCCGGAAGTTCATAAACTTGTGAAACATAGTCACTTTATGTGAAGGAATTAGTCTTAAAATCAACCTAAAATATATCAAGAATGCTTTCACATAATATTATAAAACACTTTTGTAAACTAATTTTCAAAAGAAACAATAACTACTTCTTCAAATGTTCACAGTCTCAATGGTAGAGAATTAGGTCACAAAGGGAATTTGTCTCAAAGTAATGGAAACAATCCTTGTGACAAGACTCAGCTTAACTATGAAATTTTTAAAGGAATTTATGTGCATATAAGAAAACAAATTTCAAATACTTAAAGAATGCTAAAAGTCCTCAACTTATTATCCATAATTTATTTGGTCAAAAATCAGGTGGTCAAAAATCAAGTTATAGGATGAAGTTTGCTTCTCCCAATAATGAGTTATGATTGTCATAATTCATTGGTAAAAAATATGATTGTAAAGTGAAGTGATCTTTACAATGGTACTCTGAAAATTATGCAAATTTAAATGGCTCAGCAGAGAGAGACTTCCTACAAAAATACCCTGCTAAATTGAGAGAAACTATTATGAAGAGGATGCAAGATAATTCTAATAAAAATCATAAACAATCTAACTTCAATGCAAAGCAATTCAAATCTCTTTAACCCACATTTTCCATAGTCTTCAATGGTTGAAACACATGTTGTAGAAGGAATGTGTCATAATAGTTTATGACTTCACAACAATACTCCCTTTCTACTTATGCAATTTATGGATTCAAGAGAAGATTTCACAATTCATTCTAATGCTATTTTAAAGAGGGAAATTTCTGCAATTAAAACTAAATATAAAATAACTATTTAAAAGAAATAGAGGCAAATAAATATTTACCAACACACACTAATTAAAGAGGAAGCAAACACAAACTCTATACAACAATGTACATAGTTTCATATACCATTGCAAGGGGGGGCTTCCAAGCTTTGGTGTATGCACAGAACAACAAATTAGATGGAAGAAACCAAATCCTTTGTATTAATCATAAGAGTTCAACTACAATGTGTTTAGAAACTTCTCAAAGTCGAGATTTTTTTAAATGTCTTGAAGTTTGACATATTTATACATAACAGAATGTAATAGTTTGAGCCTAAAAGATATCTTGAATGGATACCATATCTAAAAAACCTCCTATAATTGATATATTGAACCTTAGATGAGAGATTGGCTCCTTGAATCAAGAGGAAAGAAAAATATGTTCTTGTTTCTACATTTTTTCTTGTGACAACCATGTGTTTGACTAGTGTTGACTAGTGACCTCCGAGTAGTTTCCCACGCTCCAAAAACTCATGAACCATGGTGTAAATGTTGGGAACAAAACCCATATTTTCATTTTCTCAAATTCGCCCTGAAATATGCAAAGCTCGGATCCATTACAAGAAAAATTCACTTTTTGTAATAACACTGATAAAAATTCAAGAATTTGACAATTTTGATTATTAGATAGAAAATGGAAACAAAACTAACAATTTACCTTTTACATCCTTTATTGATCCTTGGTTTAGTGAAAATAGGTACAAAATTCCAAAAATGGAGGAAAGGAGTGGTAAAAATAGGGTGTGCATGATAGTGTTTATGACAAAAAGGTGGACCCAACATCCTCTACATCACCTGATTTTGAATTATATGCATTACCTTCATCTTGTTTTGAGGAAAATTTGGTTCATGTCTTTATGACCTCATCAAGATGAACACTTTCAAGTGTTTTTGTGAACCATTTTGTTGGATCTTTCTGAGATGGTCATGGTTCCTCAGTTGATTGAGATGGTGTTGAGTTCTCATTAAGGCTCAGCTTTTCAATCCTATGAATCACATCATCCAATTGAACTTTAGGTTATGATGAGGTGGCAGGAACTTCTTCATGTGGGGGTTGTGGTGCTACAAAAGGGGATTCCAGAGATTGACCCAAGATAGGGATCCCCCCTTCAAGATATGAAATCTCATAATCAAATTCATGATATGTCTTTACACGAGTGAATCTGTCCAGATGATCAAGATACCTCTTAATAGTTTCGTCTTTCTTACTGGATTCAAGAATTATCACATCTCTAGAAATGATGAATTTATTGGTTGTCTCATCGTAAATACAATACCCCTTAGTGGTATTTGAGTACCCCAAGAAGATGCACTTTCGACTCTTTTCATCGAGCTTGCTTATTTTCTCCTTATGAATCAAGTCATAGCAGGTGGAACCAAAGACCCTGAGATGCCTCACCGAAGGAATGTGGCCATATCACGTTTCATATGGAGTCTTGTTTTTGAGAGCATGATATGGACACTTGTTTTTGACATAAACTGCACATAGAACTACATCATCCCAAAACATCAATTTCACATTCTTGAAAAACGTCATGGAACGAACCATATTTAGGAGTGTCATGTTCATTCGTTCAGCTACATCATTTTGTTGAGGATTGTATGGAATTGTTGTTTGGTTTTTTATCCCATGTTGGAGAAGGTAACTTTAAAATTAATTAGATGTATGTTATCTTCCATTATCAGTGCGAAGAGAGCCAATACGAGGTTGAGCTTCATTTTGAATCCATACATGAAAATTTTTAAATGTTTCAAAAGCTTGAGATTTATCTTTCAGCAAGTACACCCAACACATCCTGGTGTAATAATCAATAAAAGACATTGTATTTTTATTTCCATTTGCAGAAGGAATGGGCATAGGGCCACATAAATTAGAATGAATCGGTTCAATATTTCTACATGCTCTAGAAGTAGAATTATGGAATGGTTGTTTGCTATGCTTTCCAAGAATACAAGCATCATATTGTTTCAGTTTTCTAGGAATACTAGGAAGACCAGAAACACCATTCTTTCTCAATAAATAAAGACTATCATAATTGATATGATCAAATCTATCATGCCACAAAAGACTAGATGGCATTATATCTTTACTGTGATCAGAGAGGTATGAAGTATTGTGTGTATGGGCAGATGTCCCATTCAGCTTCAATAGTCTTCCATCTTCCATTTCGGTCATAACAAGCATGTTATCAGAATCCTTTCATATTTCAACTTTTCCACCGATCATGTGAACAGAGTGGCCTTGTTGTTTGATGTGCGTAAGGGGTGGAAAGATTATTTTCATCTTAGAAAGATAGAGTACATTATGGAGAAGAAAATTCGTGAGTCTAGTTAATTTAATCCTGATGGTGCCCATTCCTGAAGGTTTAAGGTTGGACTTGTCTCCAAAATACACTATGACATCTATATTGTCATTGAAATCTTCAAAAAATAATCTTTGGAATGTCATGTGAGAGGTTTCACCTGTGTCAAGAAGCTAAGCATATTTCCAAGGACTATATGTAGTGTTAAATATATCATATGGTACTCCTATATTGCAATGAGAAACAATGTAATGGGAAGATTCAAGTGGATTACCTTTTGTTGGTTTAGTAGGTTTACCTTTGTCCTCTTTCTTATTTTATTTATCTTATTTGATCTTGTCCCATGGAACTCTAGAGTCATATGCTTTATCTGACCCATTCTTTTTGTAACGGGTACAATGAAGATTAGATATATCACCTTGATTGTGTCTATCCCCCTGTCTCTGAAGAATCATGTTGTTTAATTTTGTCATTCTAAGCAAGGTAAACAGTTTCGCCATTTGAAGGAACTGGCTTCTTTCCAAAATATTTCTCATGATCTACAACTTTCTTTACCAATTTTGAAATATCATGGATTTCATCCGATCACTTGCTTGCATCGATTCAAGATAGTGAGAATATGTAGGGTAGAGGTCCTTAATGAAGGTAATGAGAGGGAGATCAATCTTCACTCTGGTGGCATCAATGTCATGCATTATGGCTATTGTTGGACACACTGACCACACTGATAGGGGGGGTGAATCAATGTGAGACATTTTTTACAACTCCTTACAACATCTTATTTAGCAGCCACTTCAAATATCATTATTCATTAGTTCCATTCACAACTATTTGTTTGCATGTAAACATATCTCAGCAACGTCATACATAATCAATAAACCATCACCATAAAGAACACAAGGAACTAAAGATATATATGTAAACGTTTTTTATTGTGTGTTATAGGAGACTATAATCGTTGGGTTTTATTAAAATCAATTGAAAAGAGCACCAACTCTCAATTTCAATACCCATCATGCATATCTCAACACCAACCGAGATGTGAGGAATCCAACCCTCAAGTACAAGACCTAGCTTGTAGCCAGAAAGCAATCTGTCAAACTATACCAACAGTCTATACCAAGACAAGTGCATCAACTATGCACAACACAACCTGTCACCTCAACCTATCTCATCAATCTCATCATCCAAATCTGATCTACTCACAAAGATCAATCATAAATTCAACTCTCAACCATATGCACTATATCACCAAGTTAACCAACAAGATACCTCTAGCAATACACCATACTCTCCATAAACCAAATACCATAAACCCTTACACAAGATCATGTGCCAAAACCATACCTTTAATCATGTATCAATCATCAAGACCTATATCATACCATGCAACAATTGGAACAATTCCAATATGCAAATCTGATGTGGTTACCGAACTGCCAACTTTTTGTAGCTACCAAATCTTTGTCACGGTTTTGCTGCTATGGTTTTTTTGTCGTGATTCTGCTACTGTTATTTTGTTGCCATGATTATGCAGTCGTGATTTTTCTGTCGTGATTTTTCTTCCATGAATTTTTTGTCGTGATTTTTCTTCTGCGAATCTTCTCTATCAATAATAGTTGCCCAAATAAACTTTCACAAATGGATATTTAATATTCTCAAAGATCATACTCATAAGAGACCCTTGCTCTCTTATTTATACTTCTCCAAGTATCTTCATCTAAGGTTTATCTTCTAACCAACTTACCCAACTTCCTTCTTTTGGGGCTAACCCACTTCTAACCACTTTGTCCACTTACAACCAGTTTATCCATAAATAGTAAACTCTCCACTTCTAGTTGCAACTAATTTATTTTTAATTGTTTTCTTGTTGCAACCACTTAACCCATGACTAACCACTTTGACTGGTCAACTTCTTCTAGAAGCTTCTAGAATAATTTGACTTCTTTGATCTTCTTGACTTATTTGACCTTCTAGGGGCTTCTAGATAACTCGTGATGTTTCTCCAACTTCGCATGGCCATAATTATCTAACCGTGAGGAGTTATGTGGTGTTTCGCATATCACCGGAAACAGCGTGACAAATACTATCCATCTAGAATAGTTTCTCCTGAAAATTCATTTATCTCCATTACATTATTCCTCAATCCAACTTGGGTTCCCTAACCACATTGTTGAGCTACTCAACCACCTAACCATTTGGAATTCACAAAGCATCTTCCCGTGAGGGATTTCACCATAAGGGGACCACTTTGAGAAATTTATCCAAGAGGATCTTCCCATGAGGACTTTCACCATAACGAGACCAATTTGGAGTTTATCCATTTGGTTATTCCTATCAACCATGACATGACATCAATGATAAAACTCCATTTAATATCAACACATCATTATGACACCACTTGACATCAACCCCTTGACATCAATGACAACATAGTACAATAGCTATGATTTCTAAAGCCAAATCCATAGGGTCATCATTCTTCAACTCTAGGTTGAAGAAATTCAACATTAGTTGTATTAGTTCAAGCTCGGAATGTGTGTCGTACAATTCATTCAATCTCTTCAAGGCACAATAGAAATCACTAATGGAATCAATATGATGGCTCACCTCTTCACTTACTGCCACAGATATTACTTCATATTCCTTCTATTGTTTGTCTTCTCATATTTCACATTCTTTGTCTTTGGTTGGTATGACTAGTTTTGTGCCAGGTCTACTACTTTGAGTCTTTAATTTTGAGTCTTCTTCTTTTGATTATGCTTCTTCTTTAGTTGTGTTGATCTAAGGGATTTCTTTTGCTTTGCAAATCACTTTCCACAAGCCGTTGAACATCATTGTTCTCTTGATCTTCCTGTACCATTCTTTGTAGTTCTCATTTCCAATCAACACCATGCCGACAATTAACATGAGAGAATGCATTGTCTTTTGTTGTCTTTACACACATTAGCAAATCAAAGTACTATGAAACTTATGCAAAGAGATCTTATCCTTCACTAGAATGAAATAACATTGTTGTTAAATCTGATAATGAGCTACTTATCTCCATTTTTCATAGGTGTTTATAAGCCATCAGAAGCCACCGTCTTATTTGCAATACAAAAAAAATAAGAAATATTTATCATATACCAACACTACAAATATTGAGGTCATCAATCTTTGTCAAACTGCACCAGTAAAATTAAACTGCAAGCTAGAGCTTTCTAGCACCACTCTAGTGAACGAGAATGGATATGTAATATGATACCATATGTGTAACAAGCATGTTAAGGTCACTATTCATTAGCAGCAAATAGATGTAATATCTACCATGTTCATTAGTAGAGAATGAATATATATATATATATATATCAGTGAAAAAGGTCATGGATACATCTCCCATTGTGGTCACGATATATACCAGCAAATATATAGCAGCAGTGAATGGATATATAGTCCAAGCAGTAGAGAAAATACCTTTCAATCCAAGCGACAGAAGTTGCTTGTGAGTCTTGACATATTCTATAAACAATGGCCCAAAAAAAGGAGAAGGAGGTTTCCTCTTCTAAGCCATTGAAGTCTATAGGTGGTGGAAAGTAGAAGAAGAAGGTGAACAATATGGTTCTTTTTGACCAAGCAACTTACGATAAGCTTCTCTCAAAATCACCCAAATACAAGCTTATTACACCCTCAATTTTATTAGATAAGTTGAGGATTAATGGCTCATTTTCTCGGAAGGATATCAAGGATTTGATGGCAAGAGGTTTGATCAGGATGATTTTTCTACATTGATTATGCAATGGTTTTAGGGTTTGGATCAAAAATTGCAAAGTCTTCTATTATGGAATCTAGAAATAGGTAGTGATATTAGTTGAGGTTGTGAGAACTCTGAATTGGAAATACCAGTGACAGTATAGTCATGCAGTGAGGTAAGAAAGAAGTGAGAAGGGTGTGTCCAAATAGGTGTGAGGAGAATATGCTAGTGCATAATATGTTTTAGGGTTAGGGTTTGTGAAACACAACAAAAATGACAGTGAAAAATAGCAAAGAGACGATCGATTGGAGATTGATGGTTCTGGTTTGAGAAACCTAATTCCTGAGGGAATATGGTAAAGAGAATCCCCATAGAGTCAGAATGTGAAGGTAGATATGGAAAAGGGTGTTTCTGCACAAGATAAGAAACACTTATGGAGTTAGTGTTGGCTCTGATACCACTGTCAGGCCAAGCATTGGGTAGAAATCATAACTTCGCACTGATGTCTTTGCATTATTATGATAGGTGCATATATACATAAAAAAATGACTCTCAGTATTCCCCAACGGGTGACTGTTCCTATCACCTATGACTCTTCATATTTACATTACAGTTACAATAACACAATCCCAATGATTACGTGTCTAACATTGTTCTCTCTACTACTTTTCCTGAATTTAATTTTGTCAATTCATGTGGCATCTATGTTATATAGGCTCTTAATCCATCCATTGAAACTAAGGCCATACATTAGTGGCTGAGAAAAATTATCCCTCGAAAGAAACCAACTAATGTTTGGATCACTTGCCACTAAGTATGAAACAAGCGTATGGATGCTTCTCTGAGATGCAATTCAGAGCCAACTTGTGCCTTGCATATGTCACACTTAACCTATCTAACAATAAATGACACTTTCATGATCAAGGTTAGTCATAGAATCAAAAGGTGAAAAAGATTCATGTTGGTATGGTATGCGTAATAAAAGTTGCTAGCAACACACACAAAATCATCAAGATTACTACAATATTCAATCGCGACTATGACATGATGTAAATTAAAATCAATAGGAAATAAAAAAAACCTACTTAATGATCTAAGTTGGAGGAAAATAGGAGAGGCCTAAATATGTGAGTGCCTCGTCGATACATTGTGTATCGGCGAAGATAGAAGAATCTCCCTGATACATTGTGTATTGCGAAGATAGAATCATCTCATTGATACATTGTGTATGGTCGAAGATAGAAGAAACTCATTGATACACTATGTAATGGAGAGAAATAGATATCCTACACTGATACTTATCGGCATTCGGATGTGGATGGATCTTCGGCATATCGTTGCACAAAAGAGGATCGGTCTATGTTGAATTGGTGTCAGAGAGGAAATGGATTATGTTATATAGACACCAACATGAATATTATCCCCCAATATATCAGCGCTAACAATAAGAAGGATTCCATTATATCAATGCCAAAAATAAGATTGGCCTCCCCTGAACACAAGGGGGGGAAATAAAATCCAAAAATTCTAAGTGTTTGGAGGCATCAAGTAAATTGGAGAGAAAAAGGAGAAGTTTCCTATATAGGTTGTATCAAAGGGGGAAAGAGGATGCTCATCAATACATATTATATCAACAAAGAAAGAGGATGATCGTTGATACATAGTGTATCGACGAAGAAAGAGGAAACTCTTCGATACATTGTGGATCGGCGAAGAAAGAGGAAACTCACCAATACATTGTGTATTGGCAGATTAGAGTGATCTTCAAAGTTGTTGAAAATGGTAAAGTATGGAGAGTAATAAGAGACTCTTAGGCTTTAACATTTGCATGAGAGAGTCTAAAAGGTTTTCCAATAACAAAAGTTTAACAGGGGGGGGAAATTTCTCCTCTTAGAGTAATGTTGAATAGAAGAAATTAGGGAGGGTGTTGTGTTGGCATAACAGAACAGTGATTAGATGACTAACCTAAGTAAATTTAGCCACATGTTGTATGTGCAACAACAATATCTACTCACAATTTTAGTGCTAGTGGGATTTGTTGGCTTGATAATCTACAACATCTATATCTTCTTTGGTATGCTTATATCTTCCTTATATATTGTAATGGATACATATTGTAAAGCTGGGTCATTTCTTGGTGGAAGGTTCTTATTATTAAGTGTGTAGTGATTCAAGTTTTTTTTTTTTTTCTTTTAGATAATTTACTAAAAAGGGAAAGCAATATTTTGGATGACAACTGATGAACAAAAGTAGAGGTTCTTCTTAGTATAATTTTGTATCCGTAGATTTATTTTTCTATTGATATTTGCATCTGCAGAGAGTTCAAGAGAAGCATCGAGTCTTTTCACCATTAGATCCTTGACAAGCACGTCCTTGCAAACAATTTCTCATTCCTAACCAGAAGCGTTGTAAAATTACCATTCCATAGGTAGAGGCCTCTTTCAACTATCATGTAAGTAGTTGAAGCCTCTTCTTGAAAATCCACATGAACTTTGAGTATTCTTAGATGGGGATGGCGATCAAAACTAGCGTATCTTGAAATATTATGCACAAACCTTTGGGAATTCCAGATGGGTGGATTCATTTTTGTTCCCATGGTTCCCTTGATGGCCTTTGAAGTGGGAATAGATAACTCTAGATTTGACATGAAAAACAATATTCCCCTACGACCTTAAAACTATTTATAATATAATAATCTTATTGCTAATATAATAATTTTACTCAAATTGGAAGGTGTCCAATTTTCCTGAAACATATGATGACATTAATAAAATTTGCATTTAGAAGGGATGAAAAATAGCATGAGTGCCACATTCATTGTTGGATGAAAAATAGCATGAGTGTCACATTCATTTTTAGATAGAAATGTGCACTTGAAAAAATTTATAATGATATGAAAAATGGATCGTACACCATGATATAACTTACCCATTGAGATTTATGTCTTAATAAAGTGGCAAAACCTTCATGTAACTAATCTCGACATACTTACTCTCTCCTCTAGACTCCATCTATCATAGAGAACCACTTGTAATTGTGAATAATGTGAGTCTTTATATCACCTTTGACTCCATCTGTCATAGAGAACCACTTGTAATTGTGAATAATGTGATTCTATCTATCACCTTTTTTTTATTAAGTGACAATTTTTAAGTCTCGGATTTGTTCGGTAAATTCTCTATTTTTATTTGCAGGATTGTTTCTCCAATTTTTCTAAGATTTCCTTCTATTTACTTATTATTATGTTAGTTTCTTCATCTTCATCTATTGGTGCTACCATTGCTTCAATAAATTCTAACAAACCATCCCACGAAATAAATACAAACTGAACAGATTAAGTATGCTCTATCATACACACACAATAGATCATTCATATCATCATTTCAGTTACTACATTATCAGTATTCATAAAGGCTTTAATGTCATTAATAACAACATGAGAAGGGAGATTTTCCTTGTAATAAATAGGAATACTTCGTAATGTAATAATCATATTCAAATTGTTATGCATCCAGTTTTCCTTCCATACATTCGAGCATAAAGTAAAAATTGGCACTTAAGCATAAAAACAAGCATATGTTGCATCACAACAAGTGCTTTCCTTTGCAATAAGGAGCGAATGAGACCTGATAGTCCACAATGAAATTTATAGAAAAATAGTGAAAAGAGCATGCACCACAAATTTCATCCTTGTTTACAAACATGATACTAGCTCATCATGTACATGAAAGGAACTTTGGTGATTTATCTTGTACATTACCTGAACTTGGGTGCTTTGATATATTCACATAGTTGGAATATTGGAAATTATGGAAGAGGGTCTAACAATAAATTTGTTTGATTTAAAAATAAAAAAAAATGTATTAATGACTTAATAGTAGCTAGGCTTGAATTGGATCAAAATATGATGTAGTTTTAAAGATTTTGAGATCCACTAACAGCCTCCATTATCTTCAATGAAAATTGAAGCTTGCATATTTTCAAGCTCAAGTAAACATCGAAATGCATATATTTGATGGCTGCACAATAAAATAAAAATTAAAAATCATTGTAAACATTACATATTATTGACATCAAGACAACTTTGAATTAGATCATAGCTCAAATTCACAACTTCAATATGAGCAAGTGTTTTGAGGTCAAATCATTAAACTAGTGAAAAGATCTTGAAGCCTCTAGGAGGAAGCCAGAGTGTTGCTACCTAACACCAATGAGCATTTTTTCATAAATATACATAATATAAACTTTATCTATAGAATCACTATACAACATCATGTTAAATATGATTTTAATATCCATTTATCATTAAGACTATGGTGCATTTCAACCTTGTGTTCTTCAACCTTATTTCCCCTCTTAGTCTTGAAATATAAATCTACCTTGGCAGAGGCATCAACAACCTGCAAGACAATAATAACATTGATTATTGTACACAATAAAGGAGAAATGTGTGAAAAATGCATAGAAAGAATAAACAATAGGGCAAGGGACCAACCTCATCCTTTCCTAAAAGGACCTCCTGTAGTTCATAAGTTGCCAAAGAGTTGGATTTTTATTGTATGTTCTTCACAACATCTTGGGTTGCTTATTGAACGACAGGTTCATGCATTGGTACTATGTGACAGCCTAACCCTTCAACATGCACTAGTTTACAACAAACAAAACCCTATTGGCATCAACCATAAGCCTAAACTCTTAAAAGCAACATGCACTCTTATACACTCTAAAATTGAACAAACAAAATTGAAGGAAAGCCAAACTATCATATGAATTCTAGGGAAATACAAATACCACTAGCATTTCCTATTACCTCATGCATTGGGATCTAGACAGGAAAATCTGAGTTTTTGAATATAAATGAATAATCAATTTATGATTAGGGAATGGCTTATTCATCATTCCTCTCATAGCTTGAGCAAAGACAAAACAACCTAGAATACGATAGAGATATCAAGTTCAAATAATCCTAAGGTGACCTATTTATAGTTATTATAAAGAATAGAGGGAGACCTATATTTGTATTCAAATTTCTAGGAATATATTTTACGAAGCAACGTACAACTTAAGCGTAGAACACAAACAATGATGTTCAAAATGGAATACTACTTCACCTCTCACATATTCATAAGCGTTATCTAAGTCATATTTTATATAACCAATATGATACATCTTACAAACCACTTCTAGGGAAACTTAAGAGTCTTAGCAAATTCATATGAGAAAAGATGTTGAAGGAAATTTCTCAAGTCTGGTGACTTTGATTTTGTTAATATAAAAGCAGAAATTTAGAGACACTTGACAGGCCCAGCCCAGAAACTGAATTAGTTTTAGGAGTGGGAAGTTTCAATTGAGAAATTATGTGGATAGATGGCATGCCACATTCTCTATTGTGCCAATGAAAATAGGTCCGGTTGATATTTTTCTTCTTTAAGGGAAAAATGTGGTGGAATTAATGTTCAAGGTCATATCGATTTATTTATTTTTAATTTATGGTGGCCTAGAATTATTTTTAGCTCTAGTTTGTTCGCGTTGATCATCCTCGGACTAATAATACCATAACTAACATTTAAACGGTGGATAGATAGTACAATAGTATATATATAATTATTTATAACTTTGTACATGTGCATAGGAACTCATACCTTGTTTTTCTATTCAAGGGATAGAGGTTACAAGGTATTCTAGGTATAGAGTGTTGATGAGCATGGTTAGTAACAGGTGGATAAATTTTATATTAACACAAGAAGAGATGGACATGGGGTTGAGCGGGCCTGCCACAACACCCAATAGAAATCATGATTACTACTGGTCCTTCTTTCCACTGCCTCTCCTTCTCCTTCTCATTGCATGATTACTACCGGTCCTTCTGCTAGGGTCATCGATATCAACACCCTATTAGTCATGCTAGCATAGAAAAGGAATGCTAATGGCCTAATCGAATTCTCACAGGTCGGATCCTATGAAATAAAGTTGATGCTAACAAGTTCTTCCAATTTCAAAGCTAGCATCACTTCGATAGGGGATCAAATTCTTAAGTGCATGAGATACCAGCATTGGACATACACATATTTCTAGGTGGACTAGAGATCGCTTTCCCTTTATGCAGTTTACTAAGCAGTGGATTTGAGTGTGTTTCCATGAAAATGGATAAGCACGTGCACCTCTTTATTATCGATTGAGACTAATATAGACATGGCCTTTATTGTTAGATATGTAATCATGTCTTTAATCAACATTGAAAAATCTTCAAATATATATGCTCTAGAGATGGGAATAAACAATTTGGCTAATCTTCTTTTAAATATACAGATTGTTGAATAATCCCTTGCATATGATATTATTCCAGTATTTTTCAAAGTCTTGATGGAAGGGACCATAAGGAGAAAGCACCGTGCAACAAATGCATGTGTATTCATTGAGGGTATTCACCATAGTGTAACTATTCTTAATATGGCATCTCTTCCTTATGCAACTAGTTTGGAAGGTAAAGTGACAAAGGATTCCCTCGAAGAACTTTCCTTGATGGCCAAATAAAACCAAGGTGAATCTTTCAATCGTCCTAATACCACCAATGCAATGAACGAGATCTTTCACCTAAAGAGGAGAAATAAGAGTATGATAACACGATGAAAGGTATTTGCATTAACTTTCTTGAGGACGTTAATGATCACTTACTTATGATACTATGTATACTTTTGGTTCTTGATCTGGTCAAGATACTAGCTTTGATGCTTATGGAGTAGCAAATTCTCTCGGGGTAGATTCATAGTGAGTAGATTTAACAATGGCAGAGCGAGTTCCATATTGATGAGATTGATACCCAATAGCAATAGAACATGTAGAGGTATACATGTGGACAAAGGTGGGGTTATTTTACCACCCAATAATAGGTAGGCACCTAGAAGGAGGAAAATAGGGAAGGTTGCATAAAGAGTTCCACTCAGTGCAAAATCAATCCCAACAAAACATTGATATCCACCAACAAAGGATACACTTATACTAGGAATTAATGGGTAGCACACCCAAGATTGAAAATCATCACCAAGGATAGGAGCAAAGACAACCATTATGGAAAGAGTAAGCAATAGATTATTGGAGTTTTCCACCACCATGAATGAACCTAGGGTAATGTTTGGCTAGATTGTGCAATCATTGTAGTGTAAACCAACTAGCAAGAAAGAGGGTAAGCAATAGCTTAGTGGAGCATTGAATGAACTAGCTAGGGCTCCACTACCAATTGAATCCTTGATTACTATGATAGAGTTTGGAAATACACCAATAAACATAAGGTCAATATTTTCATTTTTAACTGAAAGGTCTATATAGTAATTTCTTTGGAAAACAAAATCAAGTTAAAGATTTCAATTTAATTAGAAATGGCACTTCACGATTTTCCACATAATACCTTTTCAAGATGGTGACACTTAAGCATAGATAGTATAACTAAATTAAAATAAGCATGAGTATATGATTCACATACTAACTCAATATCAAAACTTCATCAATCATCTCAACTCCTCAATTCCCTAGAATATCTTAGATGGAGGTTTTGTTCTCTCCATAAGATAGTCCCATGGCATTCCTAGGGTTTAGGGTTAAGGTCCTTAAGCTCATGCATATAACACCTTATCCATTGATAAGAAGAGTGATTCCATGATAATTAGGGTCATATTAAACATAAGTAAATGATTATTTAATCTACATGCTTCTTGACTAATGATTATTTAATCTATAGACCTCTTGCCTCATTATTCGCAAATGCATGGTTATACAAAATGGAATAAAACCTTACAAAAAGGAACGATAGTCTTGAGGCCAAAACATGATACAATCCATCATATGACATAGATAAATACCTCACAACAATCTTTTAAAATAGTTTATAATAGTTACACAATAATCTATGCATAATGTTCATATGATTTCAGGGGTATAGGGGATCTAGCCTCCTCCTCCTTTCAAGAGGTCAATTTAACAAATAAATACGGTACACACCAATCCATAAAAAAGATAACCATGTCACTTAATCCTTTAAAAACATCCACATAAAATTCCAAAACTTTCCATATACAACAAACACAAATTGTCTAGGGTATGGGGGATCTTAGTATCCCTTCTTGACCTAACAATATTTTCACCTATTGCAAAATGAAATGGATGAATCTAACTTTAAAATATGGTGAGCATATAGATATTGATGTTAGCTACTTGTTAAAATTTGAATGCCAACAGGCACTGTATGGCCAAGTGATAATAGAATTTCATCTACTGCCATTTTGTGTTTTTAAGGGTCATACTAGAAATTGTGAAGATTATTTTTAGTGAACATGTGGATATTGGTGTTAGTTACATGCTATTAAAAT
>ML793281.1:309619-330921 GCA_009831015.1 Picea engelmannii | reverse complement strand
ATATATTATCACATCAATTTATTAATATTTTAATTCTTAAATATATTAAAACATTATTAATAAAATTTTATTTTATTAATGTATTAAAAATACTTTAATATATTGTTATATTTCTAAATATTTTAATAATTGATTAATATATACATACTTTATTAATATATTAATTAATTAACTAGATTAACTTACAAGGCAGAGCATTGGTATAGCTCTTCCTTCCTTAATACAAGATAGTAATACTAGTAAGCTTAAAGTATGAGCTCTTCCTTCCTTAATATAGATAGTAATACTAGTAAGCTTAAGGTATCAATCAAATAAAAAACTATAAGCATATCCATAATAAATGGGGTTTGTACTCTACATATAACATATTACGAAGTTTGATTACTCATTACATGCTCTTAGCCCTCATATAAATATATTATTAACAATTAATTATAATGCATTATATTATATACTAATGTTTAATATTTTAATTTATATATTATATTGATATTTTAATATTTTAATAGATTTATCACTTATTATTTTTTATAAAATTTTATATATAATTAATGTATTATTTAATTAAGAAATTAATATTTTATTATATTAATGTATTAATACATTAATGTATTATTCTTTAGTGGGCATACTGGTTAAGAATATGTGTTTCCTTTTAAATGGTTACAAAATCGGTGGGTGATGTCTATCTTGACCGTGATATTAAAAAAATAGATAGATTATTAATGTATTGAGACATTATTTTATTTTATTTTAAGTAAAAAGGGAAGAACTTGTTTATATTATCGTTGCAGAGTTACATAGTCTGTTTACGATGCCAGTTGTCTCGCCTAAGTAGGAAACCGAGACAGTTGGACATTCTATGCCATTTGTTTTCAAGAAAACAAAACTATCTGAGTGTTGTCCTGCCCAAAGGAAACCAGGATGCCTTGCCATTAAGTTCAGTCTGTGTACTAATAACCTAGTTGCAACATGACTATGATCTAACTGGGCTAAAACCTTGTTCGGAAAAAAAAAATGATTGCTAACTAAGAACATCACTAGACCTTTTATCCAGCTAGCTCGTCCTCATCCCCGAGCCTTCGCCATCCTACAGGAAACGCATAAGCTTGCGCGCACGTTGGGAATTGCCTTTTCAGGAGAGTCCTAGAGTGTGCAACAAAAACCATGTCGAGTCGATGGTTGATTCGAGCGATGCAAAAGCTCTGATCGTCCAGCATGCTCCGCATGTCAAAGATTAGTGCTAGGTACCATGGATTGGTGAAAGGATGTTGGTCCTACCAATTACCCTCAACAGAGGCTAAGGGAAATGGCCCCGTTTCTCCTTCCCCTGCATGTGCTTCACTGTCTTGATGTACCTACCGGTTGATTAGCTGAGTCGCCTCCTCCAGAGGTGCACGAGTGGGTGGGTCATTTTTTCCTTTTGCGTAGGACGGTGTCTCTTCTTCAACATAGCAGGTGGTGAATTCCTCTGCCGGACGAGTTGCACTGGAGCCAAGTGGTTTTCCCAAAGGCGAAATCTTGTTACCTGTGCCGAAATCAGTGGGAGGATTCAAATTATCCTGGATTTTTAAAAGAGGGAGCTCCAGATAGCTTTGTGTGGCCCCGTCCAGGGTGATCTCTTCCACGTACACCAATGGAGGCGTTCGAGGTTTCCCGGACTTCCTGTGTCTTCGCGAGGACGCCAAGGCTAACGCCTGCTCAAATTTCTTCTGCCTCTGCCTACGTGATTCAGTTGTGTACCAAGATGCGCCACTGCGTGGATTTCCTCATGCTCTGGGCATAATGAAGAACCTAGGGATGTCCTAGGTTCCCTACGGATGGATGGAACTACTCCAAAACTCTAGTGGCTCTGCGAAATTCGGCTTTGTGAAATTCATCTCTGCTATATATGAATGCCTCTCAATGCTGTCGAGGCAGGTGATAAGGAGGAGGACGATGGCGACTGCCATGGCCATTAAGGCTGGCCTCCTAGTGCTCTGGTGCATTGTACTATTCACTTGACCGAAGGGCCTCATCTCCTGGTTAATGTTGCATGGGCTCGTTCCCATTTAATTGATGAGGGGATGGTCATCGGTGGTTGTATTAATGGTGTGTCCTGACGTTAACCCGCGTGGCTCGGCTCTACAATGTGGCACCCCATCTGGGGGTTGTAGATCGCTGGTGGCTAAGGTTTGGCACCGAGCTGAGATGTCTGAGTCTTCCGATGTATGGGCCTCCCAACAGAAGTGTTTGTTTCCCATTTTGACTCCTTCGTTTGCCAAGAAATCTACTACCTTGTTTGTGTCTCGTTTGACGTGGGAGGGGGTGATGCTGAGATTGGTTCGGAGAAGGATGCGAAAATCCTCTAGCAACCCAGAGAGTCGCCAGTTGGGTGAGATTTTTGAAGGATTGCCTCCATGGAGAATCTTGGTGATTAACAGAATAACAATTTGTGAGTCCCCCTCCAAGATAATCTTATGATGGTATCTGTCAGTAGTTGTTTGGAGACCCCGCAATAATCCAGTTAGCTCTGTCGCATTGTTGGTTGTTTCCCCTAGGAATCCTGCAACTAGACACAGGATCTCGCCATTGGAGTTTTTGAGTGCTGCTCCATAGCCCGTTGGTCTTGGGTTGCCTTTGGAAGCCCCATCGAACTTTATCTTTATGAAATTAGCTGGAGGGAGGGTCCAGATGGTTGGACTAGTTTGTTGGTGCTTGTGCTTCTTTGGTGCTAGTCGATTGATTAGATTGGGCTACCAACTTTGAAGAATGCAATGTTCCTCTCGGTTGGAGTTTAGGTCCTCTATTTTCTAGTATTTACTTCTGATAGTTTCCTTGATTAGTGAGACTATTTTCTCCCAATTTGTGTCTAGCGTAGAAGATTTGGAGTGGAAGATTCTTTTGTTCCGTTCTTTCTAGATTTGCCAGAGGATGAATCCTGGTAGGAGCTACCAGATGTGATTCAGTAGGGGATTATTGTAGGTGATAGAGTCCCAATTCTCAATTGTGTCATTGATGTTTCTCTGGTGTTGGTTGGATCTGCGCATTATTTGCGCTCCTTGGTCCCAAATCTGCTGGCTGAAGTGACATCCATTGAAAAATGTTCTTTGGTTTCCTCTTGCTGGTGGCAGAGGACACAAAAGTAGGCCCCAATAAAGCCTCTTTTTCTGATGTTGTCCCAAGTTAGGGTTCGGTTATGTACCACAAGCCATAGGAAGGTGTAAACCTTGGGCCAAAGAGTAGGATTCCATACTTTGTTCCATATGGTCTCCTTGTTTTGATCCTGGTGATTACCCTATAGGAAGTAAGCTTCCTTTATTGAGAAAGTGCCAGCTATGGAGTACCCCCATCTGAGGATGTCCAGACCTTCTCTATTGGGTATTTTCCGGTGGTTAGCATGGAATTTCCAGTTCTACAGATTGTGATTCTCTGGGACTCCTAGATCCTGATTAGAGGTTTTCCAATGGCACAATTGATGTCATTGTTCCTCGGGTTTCAAGAGGTCTTTCACCCTTAAGGAGGTATCCTAGTTGAGGGCTTGTTTGAGAGTGTTTAACTCCTCCAGTTCATCCAGGGGTTTGAATTTTTGCCACGAGTCTTGCCAGAACATGGCGCTTTCTCCATTTCGGACTTCCCAGAAAGCATGATTTTGAACCAGCGTATGATTTTGCCAGGCTGTGTTCTATATGTTGGAGCTCTGAAGTCAGTCATTGTGTCTGATGAGTTGATTGTCTTGTGTGAGGGGGGCATACTTCTGCTTCCACATTTGCGCCCAGACAACTGTTGGGGTTTTTAACCATCTCCAACTGATTTTGGCTCCCATTACTTGATTGAGTTTCCCTGGATCACGAAGTCCCAATCCTTCTAGGATTTTTGGTGTATAGAGTTTGTCCCAGCTTACTAGCACCCATTTCTTGTTAGGTTGATGACCATGCCAGAGGAAGTTTCGCTGGAGTTTCCTTATGGATTTAATGACTTGTTTAGGAGCTGCTAGAGTGGTGAAGAGGTAAGTAGGTAGGGCTTGTAAGACTGATTTGAGGAGGACCAACCTGGAAGCAATGTTAAGAGGTCTCAAGGTCCATTTGCTTAGTCTGTTAGAGGTGGAAAGGATAAGGCTATCCCAGGAAATGGATCTAGTTGTTGAACCCATGAGAGGAACACCTAAATAGTTGGATGGAAGGGAGCTCTTGGGTATTCCTAGGAATCTCGAAATGTGGAGCTGTACAGAAGTCAGGGTGTTAAAAAAATAGAGTTTGGATTTGTCTAGGTTAAGAGACATGCTTGAAACTTCAGTGAAGTTAGAGAGGATAGAGTTGAGCTTGTTGGCCTCTCGAACTGTTGGGGAGTTCAGTAGGAGGGTGTCATCAACAAATTGACTATGAGAGGGAACTGGTTGGATGTTGTGCAGAGGCAGGCCTTTGACAGAGTCGTCTGTGACTGCCAACTTGATGTAACATCCCAGGCCTTCCGCCATAAGTACAAACAAGAAGGGAGAAAGGGGGTCCCCTTGTAAGATACCTCTAGAAGTTGAAAAAGGCTAGGATGAGACCCCATTCACTAGTATGGAGAAGAAGGCTGAGGAGGTGAGATTTAATATCCAGTTCACCCAATGCTGATAAAATCCAAAAGACTCTAAGACAACCCAAGGTACTGCCAATTGGCTTTGTCAAAATCTTTTGAAAGGTCATGTTTGATTAACATACCTAGATTCATTGATGTCTTGAGGGACTGGATGACCTTGTGAGACAGGATGATGCTGTCCATGATTTGTCTTCCTTCTACGTACCTTGCCTGTTCCTTGGAGATGACATGGGTCAGTATGGGTTTGAGTCAATTGGCCACCACCTTCGTTATGAGATTACACTGCAGAGGGCGATGGGTCTAAACTTTTTGGGGTTTGTGACCCATTCTTCTTTCAGAATGAGGGTGAGAAAGGTGGCATTGAGACCCAGTAGGGCTAGGCCTGATGCTCTCGATTCCTCTACTACCTCCCAAACTTCTTCCCTGACTAGGTCCCAACAGTGATGGAAAAAATCAGTGGTGAACCCATTCGGGCTAGGGGCTTTTCCTGGGGGCATTGCTTTTATGGCTTGATCAACTTCCTCTTAGGTGATGGGCCATGTTAGGGATGCGTTTTGTTCTGAAGTTACCAGAGAAGCTATGTGTCAGGTGACTCTTTGGATGGTTGTCGTTCTATCCTCCCTGATTTCCATTAGAAGGTCCTAGTAGTAGTTGATCAGCTCTGCCTCTATCTGAGAATGTTCTCTGATTGGATTTCCCTGGCTATCCTCTAAGTGGGTTATTTTGTTGATGTGGTGACGATGCACCATAGCTATATGGAAGATTTTTGTGTTCTTTTCCCCTTCTTTGAGCCATTGTACTCTAGATTTTTGTTTCAACAAGATTTCCTCTTGCCTTCTTCTCTCTTATAATAGTGCTTGGAGCTTCTCCTCCTCTTTCATTAGTTTAGTGGTCCGGGATCCCGAGATGATTTTTTTTTTATCTCCACAAGCTTATTCTCTATATCATGTATGATTTGGAGTATGTTTCCAAAGGTGTTCTTATTCCAATGTTTTAGAAGTTGCTTGAAGTTTTTGAGGCACTGCTAGAATTTATACATGCTGGTGCCATGATCTATTTCCGCCTGTGCCCACCAGGATTTTGCTAACTGATAGAAATCCGGGTGTGAGAGCCAAAAAATTTCGAAACGGAAGGGTTTGTATTTGGGTGTTTCTTCTGTGTCTAAATTAAAAGCAAGACGCCAATGATTCGACCTGGATTTTGGGAGAACAAGGATTTCCATATAAGCGCCCTCCTCCATTAGTTCCTCAGTTACCAGGAAGCAGTCTAGACGACAAGCAATATATTGGTTCCCCGATCTACGATTGGACCAGGTGAAGGTGCCATTGCTATTTTCTATGTCTACTAGCTTTAGATGATCAATGAGGGTTTTGAACTTACCACTGTCTTGCTCAAGTTTCTTGTTGCCTCCTGTCTTTTCCTCCAGCGACAAGATCATATTGAAGTCGCCTCCTAAGATCCAGTTGTGTGTTGTCACCAGTGTCTTGATTAGTGTGAGCCGCTCCATGAGTTTATCTTTGTCCTGTTGGCTTTGGGGGCCGTAAACATTTCTTATGGCCCCTTCTAGATTCGAGCCTGTGACCGCGAAGTGGGTCATTATTGTGCCTACAGTTGAGAAGGATTTTATTATAGTGATGTTGAGTGGGTTCCAGAGGATAGCTAGACCTCTTGAGGCTCCTGTGGAGTCTGTTAATATGGAGTTACATCCTCTCCAGATATGCTGGAAGATGGTTTCAGCTTCTGCCCCTGCACATTTGGTTTCCTATAACATTAGGATGTCTCGGTTTTCTGCTTTGATGCAGTCTCGAAGGATCCTTTGTTTAGATCTACCATTGAGTCCTCTAATGTTATAGGTAATGATCTTCATCATTAAGAGGGTGGTGTTGGGTGGAGGTATCCCTTTGAGATCTTATGGATCTGCCTTGAGTTTATCATGAGGTTGCCCGCCTCCTTGATGAGTTGTTGCACTGTTTTCCGCCCTCTTCTTTTCTTCTCATGGAGTATTATTTTTGAGCCTGAACTCGCGTTCGTGCCTATGCCCAGGCGTGTTGCAAATACCGCTGAGGAGTTAAGAAAAAAAATTTAGACCTTGCGTAGTTGTTCTTCAAGAAGGGTTTGCAGGTCCTTTTGATTCAGGGCCTCCTCAAGCTTTTCTAGATCTATGCCCGCTAGATCTCTGTTGTCCAACTACATTGGGGTGTGTCCATCCCCGTATTCTCTTTCTTTTGTGTATATTTCACTACTCGGGCGAGCGGGAGGAGGGTTTTGGATGTCCCCATGGGCCTATTGTGATTCCTTGTGCGGATCTTGGATTTCCTCATCTTCTGGTAGTTGGTTCAGAATCTCATAGGAGTTTTTGGTTGTGATCTTTTGTTTGGGATCTGGGACCTGCTTCCTTGGAGGGTTTTGCTTTTTGGCCATGACCGTGGTGAAGACATCTTTCTGTATGATATCATTTGCTTTGGTGTCTTGTTTGATCAGGGGGCAGTCTCTGAAGAGGTGACCATGCTCATGACATCTCCTGCAACGAAAAGGGATGTGTTCATAGTCCAGTGTTTGTTTCCAGTCCTCATCCTAGTATTCTAGAGTTACAACTCCTAGTAGGGCCTTGGAAATGTTCATGTAGACACAGATCCTAGCGTATGAAGTGTATTTTCTCTACCTTGTGGCTTCTGATGCTTTGACATATTAGCCTAATGTGTTTCCTATGCCCATGAGAATCTCTTCCAGCCGTAACTCTTATGGTAAGGAATATAGGCAGATCCATACAAGAGTCATAGTGAAATCCTCCTTGTCTGGGTTGAATCTTTCAGTCCAGAAGCACAAGAATAACCCTGTGGAGTTGTATAAGTACGACCTGTTCTCAAATATCTTGTCTCTATCTTCTGGATTGTACAGGATGATTGTGAAGAAACCCTTGGAGCTAAGTTGGACCTCATAGTCTCCATTGGGGTTCCACCAGTGTTTTATCCATTTGTTTAGATCTCTTTCTGATGGCCAAAGGCCCAGGAACATGCCAATGAGGGCATGTTCTCTCATAAATTGGGTATGTTCCCTACTCTGGTTGAGCTTATGAGGTATCTTGGCGTTTTGTCCATTTGTGGAATGCATTTGCCTGGCTCCCACCCTCGAGGTGCTTTTGGATGGGACATGCTAGCTTCTATCTCCATCTCCTTCCTGATGCCTTGTTCTCTGGCCAGAAGTCGGTCACGTATCTGCAAGGGTGCCTTGAAAGAGGGGCGTTTTTCTCTGGAGCATGAGTGGTCGTTGGCGGTAATATTGTTGTACGAGGGGGGTTGCCCCCCCTCTTCTGTGCCCATTCTGGCATGTCAGTAGAGGTCAGTTGATGTCTGCTGGACGCTAATTGTTCGTTGTGATGGTGGTCTGCAACTAGCCTACAACAGTCTGCACCGGGTTGAAACTAGGGTTTCCTCAGTTGCCCTCCCAATCCCATCAATCCCACAATATCATGTATTGATACATTATTAATATTATAATATATTATTAATATTTTAATACTCAATTAATATATGAAAAACATTTCACTTATCATTACTTTAATGTTATAATGTAATATTTTAATGTTGGTTTCATCTAATGTATCGAAAATGTTTTTTATTGTATTTTATTAATGTATATTGTATTTTTGAGACTTTATTAATATATAGATGTTTTATTATTGTAATAATTTTATTCAATATTTTATTAATTTATTAATTAATTAACTAATAATTTAAAGTACTAATGTAATTATGTATTATTGATGTATTTTTAATTTATTATTTCATTAATGTAATTTTAATTTATTATTTTAATATCTAATTTATTAATAGTTTAATAATGCATTAATTAATTAGCTAATATTTTCAAACTACCAATGAAAATATGTATTATTAATATATTAATATTTTAAAGAATCAATCTAATTATATATTATTAGTGTATTAATATTTTATTACTATATTTTTTTATTTCAAATTATGTATTATTATTGTATTTTTAATTTACTATTTTAATATTTAATTTATTAATGTATTAATAGTTTAATGTAAGAATTGAGTGTTTTAGTTTATCTAATAATGAATTTTTATTTATTTTTAGTTTATTGATGTATTGATGTGTTTATACTTTAACAATGCATTAATACAATACCTTATTAAGCTATTAATCAATAAATACAATACAACTCTATTTATTAATTAACATGTTACATTAATACATTAATGTATTAATACTTTAATTTATGCATTATATTATTATATTAATTAATACATTTATGTAATAAAATATTAATATATTTATTCATTATTTATTTATTTTTATTTTATTAATGTATTTTTGTATTAACGCTGTATTACTTTAATAATGTATTTATATTTTATTAATGTATTAATAATATATGAAAATGAAGTTTATCTATGTTTTATTTTATTAATTAATATTTTATAGTATTACTTTATTATTAATATAATGGTGCATTTATTTTATTATTTAATCTATTATTTTATTTATGATTAATGCATTATTTTAATTTATTATTACAATATTTAATTTAATATATTAATACTTATTAGCATACATTAAATTAATATTAATGTAAAATTTAGTTCTGTTATTAATTACTTATAAATATATCAATGATCTTTCTTAGGAATGATCACCTTCGACTAGAAACAACCACATTTAAGTATTAGTAATGTATTAATGTATTGATTAATTAATAAATTACATTATTAATGTATTAATACTTTAATATGCTACATTATGCATAAGGTATTAATGCTTTAATAATGTAATAATGTATTGTTAATATATTAATACTTTAATAATGTTTTAGAACAATAAGCTCAATATATTACAACTTTCATAATCTATTACTTACATTAATACTTTAATAATGTTTTAGAACAATAAGCTCAATATATTACAACTTTCATAATCTATTACTTTATTAGTATATTAATATTAATGTGGTCGAACCTGTTGGCATCGGGATTAACCTGTTGCTTGAGAAACCACGACTCAGGGGCATCTAAGCCATCAAAATCACTCGGGGATCGCACCCGGCCTCAGCCACACCAACCCTTAACATGGTTGGATTTTTTGTCCCCGCAGGTTTCAAACCGGTGACTTTTCAACACAGAGTGGCTTAACAACACACTCTGTCACCGACTTTCCTACACCTCGGGAACTATTTATATCAATAATATATTAATCAATCACTCAATGTATAATTAATGTATTAATACATTATTAATGTAATAATAGTTCAATATGTTACATTATACTATTAATACTTTAATTTATGCATTACCATAATCTAATAATGTATTACTAAATACGTTAAGGTCAATGCACTACTACTTTATTTATTTATTACTAAAGTATTACTTTATTAGTGTATCAATATTCTATTTATGTATTAATACTTTAGTAATGTATTTACTAAAACATTTAATGTATTATTTTATTACTATATTTTTTCTTTAACAATGTATTAATTAATAATATATTAATGTATTAATTAATTAATATATTAATGTATTAATTAATTAATACATTTCATAGTTAATCTATCAATCAATTAATACTTTACATTACACAATAATGTAAAGTAAAAGTGGTTGATATACACCAATCGACGTCATTTTTCACTTTTATAAATTAATGGCGTCGATCGACATATATTAACCACTTTTATAAAGTGGTTATTGCCAGTATATAATATTGAATATTAAACTCCCACATGGACATTAGTTTATGTGGAAAAGTTAGTTCGAGAAGCAGTTAGGGTAGAAAATTATACACAAAATGAAAAATTCATAGGGGGGTGTTGGCAACCACTCATTATTTTCGATTCTTATCACAATCAAAGTTCCCACAAAGAGATTATACCTTTCTGTAGCTACCATCACTTTCCATTTGTAAATGTTTATGTTTCTAAGTTTTGAAGAAATGATTGGGTTAAGCTTATCCTATTGAGTTTTTTTTCGTTTGCATTTTCGTTTGTTTTGTTTTAAATTCATGACTGTAAGCATGAATTTAAATATAAAACTTGGGCTTGGTTTCATATCATTTACCTTAGAAATGTCTTTGAAGGCACCCATATATGATTAAAACTCATGTCTTATGAACTTATTGATTAATCCACTATCAAAATATTTGTAGTATTATGGGTATCACAACTTCATTGGTTCTATAGTTAATCATTGAATTAATTTGTGAAATGATCCAATCCATTAAAACGTTGGCTTAACATTTGATATGGTTTTCATAAACTCAACATTCATATCAACATTTATGTAAATTGGTACAGGTGTGTTGTACATATGTTTTCAATCTATCTTGTTGGCCTCATTATTAATGAGATCATTCATTATACGAATGGAGTTTTGTACTGTGAAGGGTTTGGAACTCATCATGAGAAATGGTCTGTAGTTTTACAAGCCCTCTGGTTTTTCGTTTTACCTAACTCTTCTGTCTGAGTTATGATAGTCCCAAAAGTTTGAAATTTCCGTGCCATTACTTTTTGCACATAATTTTCTCTTCTCCTCATCTTCTGGAAACCTAAACCTATCGCTTGTGATATTTTTTGTATCCTTCTCACAGTGGAAATGGAACCTGTGGTTCGTATCGAGCTGAACAAATACCAAGCTCTTCTGTCCCATGACGATGCTATAGATTACCTGAAGGCTCATGGGTGAGATGTGTTCCTCAAAAAGTTCAAAGGATACAATATTCAGGTTGCAAAGGCCTTTGCACAGAATTTTGACGGTTTTAGGGCCAAGGTCGAGGATGTATAGTTCGATGTAACAGTGGATTTCATAAGTAGGGCAACAGAACTCCCATTAAAATGCTAAAGGTCGTTTAATAGCGCTAAAATAGAGGATGTCCCATGGATTTTATTCATGGCGTCCCGCAAATCCACTTGATGTACAAAAGGTATTCCCATTGCTTTTGTAAAACCTAGATGACACAGTCTCGTTTTAATTTTTAAAGAGTTTGTCACTTGTGAAGGTGAGTATGGGCTTGTTTTTTTGTATCACATTCGGTTTCTTACGATTTTCATAGGCTTTGAGTTGAATATGTCGCTCTACCTAGAAATGATCCTTTAAAAAATGTCTAAGCACTATAAGTGACAGAGCATAAATGCTCTATCGAGTCTGTTTCATTACAGGCTCATTAAGATACTATTTGTTTTCTCAACTTTCGCAAATAAATGATATTTGGGAGGGTTTTCTGAGTTGAAATGGCTTAACCTAGGTCAACGATACAATCATCCCTCATTTGATTGCAAACCCCAATTTGGACAGACCAGTGACTGAAAACCATAACTTCAATTCACTTGATGGCTCCGAGTTCAATGAACCAACTTCTATTGTTGATGAAAACCCTGTGTATAAGGAATTACCATGTAGGTTTTCACCTGAAATATATTTGGAACAAGAAGTTATCAAATTAAAATAAAAGGATCACCTTGTTCCTATGAACGCATCTACTTTAAACGATAACAATAAACTTGTTGTGAAGAATTTACTTGGGGGAAAGAAACAACATAACTTAGATTTAAATTTTAAGAATAAGAATGTTGGTTGTTTGATTTCTAGAAAACTAATAAACCAAAAGAGTAATCATCTGAGCTCGATCCATATGATCGAGATCGATGATTTGGGTTCAGATCGGGAGATAAATGATTTCTTGGCTCGTGAAGACCTAAAAAATCAATGTCCCAAGAAAGAGGTTGTTACCCAGGTTGAACAGTATGAATTTGTGACTAAGGTACCCCCATGTCTCAATGGAAAACAAGGTTTTGTAGGTATTATTCATGACCTGGAACAGGCCACCGGGAGAGATGAAGCACCCGTCGTTGACTATATTCCACATCGGTCCACCATTGCCCCAGTGCATTGTGCCAACTACCTACACTAGATAGAGCATTATTATAAAGATATTCCTCTCTTACAGGCTCAAGTTAAACACTTGGCTCCTCGTAATGACCTACTGGAAAGAGATAAATTTGACTTCAAGGCACACACAGAGAGGGAAAACAAAAGATTCAAGAAGTCCAGGAACATTATAATAAAAAATACAACCAGTTTCAAAGCCATTATAAATTCCAAAATCTCAAATCCTTCTTTTGCTAATTTCTAATGGTAAGACGATTTTGTTTGGATTTTATTCTATTTTGTTATAAAAAATCAAAATAGGTAGATTTAATTTGATTTATTTTGCTAATAATAAGACTAGCTACATAATCTATGATTATGTAGCCAGTCTCTTTGAATAATAATTAGTAATGTTATCTAATATCAAATCGGCTTTTGCTATCAACAGGAAATGGAGTATTATGAGGTTGATTGCATGGAGAAAACACCTTGAATCATACACTCAATTATTCAATAGTCTCTGCCTCTTTATGTTTATAAAACTTTGGTTTATTTTTGACAAACCAAATCATGCTTGAGTGGTTTCTAGTTTCACTATTTTTGTAATATGATCTGATTTTTGTGGATTCAACTCTATCTTGCATGATAAGAGCAATTGAATCCTTAATTAGTTTAAATATTGGTCACTCTTAGTATTGGAGACATCTTTTTTTTGGACACGTTATGGACATATGACTCTCACGACTAAAATGGAAAAGTTGTTCACTCTGTGGCTTTAGACCACCGTTGTGCTTAGCCATTATGTTTTTCCTTTATCTTATGAAATATTAATATGTTTATACATCTTTAGTCTTATCATCATATGTTATTTCATATTTTTCTTTCAGCACTTTAATTCTGTCCATAATTTATTGTCCTATACTACATCTTTGATCAACATTTCATTTAAATATCGTGGATTTATGTTGGATATTGGATGATGTATTACATGAATGATTTGTATCAAAGTTTATTTTATTATAAGTGTTCATCATTATAAGATCATCAGATCTATATATTTATGTGTTTATTGTTATATTCTTGTTCCAAAAGACCTTTGAGTTGGTTCTGGGAATGATGGCACCATTATATTACAGGTTTTCCTCGTAGGAAGGACAACTAGGAGCTTGAATTACGCAGAGACATAAACTAATTTTAATTGATTAATTATAGGTCATTTTACTCTCATTTTATTTAGTTCGATTATTTATCAATGAAACAGGAACAATTTGAATTATCTTTGACTATTATCTGTTCTTATTTCAATTGTGTGTTATTGGTATTCTTTAGTTCTTTAGGTTGTAAATAGAAAACATAAAATGTATGTGCTTTCTTTATCTACTTCTTAAGCATGTTCAAAACATCTATTTCGCAAGATATTCCATAAACCTTGCAAATTGTATATACCATGTTCATAATCACATGCACATGTTCATGCTTCTATTTTAATATGTGTAAATTATTAAATTTATGTTCATATTATCATAGCTTTTCTTAGATTAGTTTCCTTTTTTTTTTTTTCTTATTTTAGGACTTTAGTTGGCCAGTGGAGCCATTAAACCCATCAGGTCATTTCATTCCAAATGTCTTGGGTTATTTAGACAAGCCTATTCCATAATTGACCTTCCATTTGACGATGTGTCACTTATGCCCGTCAACAAATGGCGCTGGAAGGAGGGCCTGAATTTAACTGATGGCACATGGAGGTCACAAGATTCCTCCCCCACACACTCACACTCCTTTCATAATGCGTAGTCGATCAGACAATAAAGTTACACTTGAAACAACAACTACCTCAAAAAATAACCCTGATATTCCCATTGAACTTGTGACACCATTCCCACAAGGGGCGACGACCAAGAAATTGTTCGTCAGTCACTCATAAGAAAGCATAGTGACTTAGCCCATATCAGACAACCTAAGAGGCCACTTAATCAACCCATTGACTTCATGGATATCCAAAAACAACTTCAAGGCATTGGTCTGCCCGAAAACCCTTTAGGTAGTAATGCTACCAATCCTATTGAAACACCTATCCTTGGAGTCAGATCGTCTGTTATTCCACCTTCCCCACCTGGTTCATCTCCATCCTCTTCAAGATGAGATTTTTCAGACCAAGGTAGTTCTTCATCAGAACCATCACAGCCTTCGACATAACCAAATCACATGGTAAACCAAAATAATCTTTCCAAACCTTGGCTCAATCAAGATGTCGTGGTTGTACCCGGACCCCAACACCCATTACCTAAACAACCAGAGAAATGGATTCCTAAATTTGATCCAAATTCAAAGCAATCCGTTGAACATCACATTAAGAAATTTATGTTGGCTATTATACTCTGGAGTGTTGAAAATGAGGATGTAGTATGCAGATTATTTCCTTATACTTTTGAGGGAAATGCCTCCACATGGTATTTTTCTCAGCATCCCCATACCATCGTCTCTTGGGAGAGGTTTGAAACTTGTTTTCTTGAAAAATTTGGAGATGATAAATATCCGAAAGGCTTGGTTATGGAACCCTCCAGCTTAAAAATGAATCCTAAGGAAAAAGTGAAGGACTTTAACCAAAGATTTATGATGTTAAAGAATAAAATCCCTACAAATTTGATGCCCATTGAAAGTTTAATTGTTGAATGTTATGCCAAATCCTTACATAATAACATAGCCATATGGGTCAAAAGGTCTAAAAATAACACTTTATTGGAAGCCTTTGAGGAGGCAAGTACAATTGAGAAATATATTTGGAGATTCAAATATAATCTTAATAATAAAGCTGAAACAACTTCGTCCTCGAAGAAGAAAGTAGAAATTCTCACTAGGCCTCCTCAAACTAAGAATCAACAAGAAAATTTAGACTTAGAAAGCTTGCATAAAGCTTTCCAAAAATTGTCCAATTAGGTCCTCAACTTGAAAAGATCAGCCAAGGACGCATCCACAAGCAAAGGAAGTTTTAAACCTCTTGTTAGAAATCCTTTCCCTCGTAACCGGCCAAAACCCAACTATAGAAGGTCTAAATTTTGAAAGTTTACAGTATGTTTTACAAACCATTTTAGAAGGACATAATAATTATGCTCTTGTTCCTCCTGAAAATTTTGACAACGTAGTTGAAAAAGAGGTACCAGAATAGGAGGATTCATCTCCTCCTGTTTTAGGTCACTTATTAGACAATATCTTCCAATCGAATTTTGAAACTGTCCACCCCTACAACACAAGAAGAAAAATGCAAAACAAACCCCCTTTTGAAGTAAGTAAAAATGTGCCTCTGAAACAGTCAAAGAAAACTGAAACTAAACAAAGCTTGACAGCCCCAATTTTAGAATATAATTTAATTGAAGATCTGAAAAAATTGAGGACTAATATTTATGTTTTTGAGCTGCTGAAATTTCCCCTTATTTTGCAGAAAATGCTTCAACGCATTACTGAAAACAGTAAAAATAATGATCCTAGTAGCAAGAAATCAACATAAATTGATTCAAATGCAGCTAAAAATGTCCCAACTAAGAAGATATATGAACCTCCAGACAAAAGGAACTTAGCAGAAAAAACTATAGCAAATGTAGATAGAACTGTTTTAGGGACAAAAGCAAAAAATCAATAGAATTTTGTTGTTAACACTCGAAAAAATGTCCCACCTTTTTTATTAACCTTTGAAAATTTTAATAGGAATTTACATAATTGTATGGTCGATTCTAGTGCATCATCAAACATGATGCCTCTATCTTTATGCCAAAAAATTAATGTAGAAGTTAAACCTTCTGATCTCAAAATCATTCAGCTAGATCAAACAAATGTTAAAGTAATCGGTGAGATTAAGAATGTGTTGATTAGATTATCATCCAATCCTAAAGTTCATCAAATAATTGATATTATCATTGTTGATATTCCTGAAGTTTATGGCATGTTTTTAAGAAGGGATTGGTCTTAGCAATTGCATGGTTACTTTGCCACAGATTGGTCTCAATTGTGGTAGCCTAAAAATGGGCAACCCAACAAAATCAGGATAAACAAAGAACATTAACTTAAACATACTGTAGAAAATATGAATGATACAAATGAGCCTTTCATTACATATGCAAATTCATTTGAAACACAGGGAATGAATATCTTCTTTGGTAATTTCATGACCAAAATTTCTACTATCATTGATCTTGGGCAGCAATCTAAAGTTATAAATTATACTCAGACACCATATTTGCCAAGTGTGCCAAGTATTTCTGACGATGTACAAAACTGGTCCTTATGTTTTGATGGATCCAAATCCAAAGAAGGAACAGGTATTGGTTGTGTACTCATCGATCCTATAGGTAATAAGACTTTTATTTCTTGTCGGTTAGAGTTCAAATGTAATAATAAAACAACTGAATATGAAGCACTTCTACAAGGACTTAGGAAAGCATTGGATATGGACGTGTGAAATTTGATATCATTCGGTGATTCATAAATCATATTTAAGAAGGTAATAAATGCCATACATTGTTTATCACCACATCTAAATAGCTACCAAACCAAGGTATGGAGTTTGATGCATAAATTTTCAACATTTAACATAAATTCCATTCCTAGATTGAGTAATTCAAAAGCTGATTTTTTGGCCAATGTTTCTTCTAAACTCTTTCGTACTGAAGGTTTTTATCCTAATGCATTTTCAATCGAATCGTAGTTCAGGCCATTGATCCCAGATAACATCACCAATTGGAGAGTATTTGATTATGACCCGCAGATCATAAATTTTCTACATATCGAAGATACCTTCCAAGTTGCAGTCATTGATGAAGGCACTCATGATGAGAACCTACGAAATTTCATGGTAATATCTGATCCTCGATCTCTTGAATCGACATCTGAGTTGGTAAACTCTATCCCCATATCTGTTGTAATATTAGAGAAATTCTATGACTTGCATGATAAATTTAGAGGGGCAGTAAATTGTAAAACTAGTAGTTCCTCTTTGAGCTATGAAACAATTAATTTAGGAACAAGAGATAATCCTCAAAATATTAATCTGGGAAAGGGATGTTCCGAGCAAGAAAGATTCTCTTTTATAAATTTATTTAAAGAATTTAAAGACTTTTTTTCTTGGGCATATGATGACATGAAAATATTTGACCCTAACATCATACAACATGTAATCCCTATGAAACCCCAGACACATCCTTTTCAACAGAAATTGAGGAAGATGCATCCTAAATTGGAACCCTTTGTTAAAAAAGAACTAAACAAATTATTAACTGCAAAGATAATTTTCCTAGTTAGGCACATGCAATGGGTGTCTATTTTAGTCCCCGCAAGGAAACAAAGTGGTGAAATTCGACTTTGTGTCGATTTTCGGAACTTAAACTGAGCGTCTTAATAAGACAAATACTATGTTCCTCCAATGGAACAAATTATACAAAAAGTGTTTAGTTTTGAAAGACTATCTCTGCTAGACGATTTTTTGGGATACAACTAGGTCCTCATGTCTCCCTCAGACCATCTTAAAACCACCTTTCGTACCCCATGGGGCGCTTATGCCTACAGGAAAATGAATTTCAAAATGATAAATGTCGGTGCCACTTTTCAGAGAGAAATGGATATTTATTTTCATGGCCTCATCAACCATTCAGTTGTGGTATATCTTGATGGTGTTATCGTCTCCTCGAAAAACAAGAAAGATCATTTGTCTCACCTTAGGGATTTCCTATAACGATGCCGCAATTTTGGCATATCTCTCAACCCTAAGAAATTCGTCTTTGCATTAGAAAAAGGAAAATTGCTTGGGTTTATAGTGTCTAAGGATGGAATGATTATTGCCCCGAAAGAACCCAAGATATTTCTAAACTTCCCCCTCCTTCTTCCAAAAAATCCATGCAATCCTTTTTGGGAAAGATTAATTTTGTCAAAAGGTTTGTCCCTAGCTTCTCATAAATGGTTAGACCCTTACAAAATTTAATTAAAAATGATTTTTTCTATCGTTGGGGATCAAAAAAAAGTCAGGCTTTCAATTCAATTAGAAAAAAAATAATAGAAGCCTCTTTCTTGATGAGTCCCGATTTTTCTCAAGACTTCACTCTTTACACATTTTCTTCTAATTGATCTTATGCTACTATGCTTACACAGAAAATTTTTGAAAGAAATGAGATACCCATTGCCTTCATGATCTCAGCTTAAAGGAGAAAATATTGATTACCCAGTAGTATATCAACATGCATATGTTGTTTTCAAAGCAATGAAACACTTCCCTCCGTACCTATTGAAATCCATAACCAAGGTTATTGTTTCTTACCGAGCTGTAAGAAAATTATAAGTTCAAAAGGAACTTGGTGAGGAAAGGGATAATTGGATGAAATCACTTCAGGAATATGACCTTGAAATAACCCCTGCACAAATTGTTAAAGGTCAAGGCCTGTGTAAACTAGTGGCTGATTGAGTTGAAGAACAAGAAAGTCAAATAAACACCTCAACTGTCGATCAACATAATGAAAAACAGATCAATTGTGCACAAGCTACTGCCAATTCTTGGTATGAGAACATTAGATTCTATCTAATACATGGATATTCTCCCCACAATATTGATCCTAAAAACAGAAGAGTTCTTAGGCTTAAATCTGCATCTTTCCAGTTAATAAATGATCAATGTATTATTTTGATAGAACTTTGATGGTGTTTTTCTGCGTTGTTTAGAAAAGGAAGAATCAGAAAATGTGCTAGTTGAACTTCATGCAGGTGAAGTTGGTGGTCACTTCAGTGGAGATACCACTTCCCACAAAGTGATGAGAGTTGGGTACTATTGGCCTACCTTATGTAAATATGCCCATACATTGTCCCTTAAATGCATAATATGCTAAAAGGCTGCAGGACGAGTGAAAAAATCAACATTCCCTTTACAACATGTTAATTTTCATTCACCTTTCTGGAAATGGGGCCTAGACATCATAGGACCAATTAATCCATCTTTTACATAGAAACACAAGTATGTCCTTACAACAACAGACTATTTTACAAGGTGGTCATAAGTTGTACCTTTAAAAGTTGTAAACACAACTTAAGTAGTATCTTTTCTTAACTCTCATATCATCACTCGATTTGACATCCCCGAATGTTTGGTTTTTGATAACGCCTCTTAATTTTCAACCATTCATATGAACGTTTTTTCTTTAGAAAAAGGGATTAAACTGAAGTATTATGCAAGCTACTAACCTCAAGGAAATGGCTTAGCACGAATCAACAAAAAAAAAATTGATCAAGATTATTAAAAGGATAGTTTTAGAAAATCAAAAAAATTGGCGCAATGCATTGTATAATGCACTATGGGCTGATAGGGTAACACCAAAATCTTTTGTTGGTAATTCCACTTTCTTCCTCATTTACATAAGAGAAGCCATTCTCCCCCTTCATGTCTTACTTCCTTCTCTGAAATTTTTGTAGAAAGTTCAAGAAGAGGAGTGCCCTCCTCTAGAAAATCAAGCAAATGCCTTATTAAAACTAGAGGAGGTGAGGACACAAGCAAAGAAGAAATTGGATCAGCACCAAAAAATTGCAAAAATATGGTTTGATTCAAATTCATCTTCAGACAAGAATTTTGATGTCGGAGATCTCGTTCTCAAGTGGGATAAATCCCACGGGGGGAAGGCGGAACATACCAAGTTCCAAAAATTGTGGTTGGCACCGTTTGTGATTTCTGAAAAAATTGGTCGCAACTCTTTTCGTATACATAATTTGGAGGGACAACCAGACACTTTCCCAGTGAATGGCCAGGCCCTCAAGAGGTATTTCACCTCATGATTTCTATTCCACTCTTTTGTAAATATTTTTAATTTTTTTTTTTTGTTTTTGATTTGGTTCTTTTCATTTGCTGGATTATAATTTGTTTTATGAATAATTATGTCTGAGTCACCATCTCGTTTGTGGAAGGGAATCAAAATTCTCATTCATTAAGAAGTAGTTGATAACTTCCCAAGCATTTGAGTAGTAAATTCTAAAAATCAGATTAGCAGAAGTAAGTTTATGTTCCAATCAGTGTTTCTGGTTTTTCCTTGACACTACAAGTAGACATGATTATCCTTAATAAACTTCTAACGATGTCCTTGTTTTTAAGGAAAACAACACAATTGTACCTTTACGTCCTTGATATGGTTTCCTAACATAAATCTAAGTGTCCAAAGTGTTATGAAGGTCATCAAAAAAGGAGAATATTTTTTGATCAAAAATTTTTATGGCAAACTATGAGATTTTCAGTATCACCCCTCCCTCTCAAATATTATTAAGTTTTGGAAATTATAAACAAATTCTAGAGGGTTAAAAGAACGATAATGTGTGGGAAGTGTATGTAAACCTGTCAGGACATTGAATAGGTCTGATGGATGTGGGTAAATGCATGCATGATACCAAGGCAACTTTGTCGAGGTACTAAACAAGCCTACTGGCAGCGAAGCAATGTCGAGTTTAAGAAGATCCTCTAGTCTAATTTTCAATTTGATCAAAGTGAAAAGATGTTCCATATCATAAATGGATGACTCTTGAACATGATAGAGTTACTAGAGTGGGTTAAATGACATCTGTTCCGAGGCTATGAATTCCTACTTGCAGCAGTGGCCCTGTCAACTATATCGAAGTCAACTGCATAAACATCGCTACACTCGTAATCTAAGTTAGATGTCAGATTAACTTTTCTCAACAGAAATCCATCTAATACTAAACTACATTATTTCTGACTTATGATTAGGATGCTTGACCTAATGTTAACTATTACTAAAAAAATAATTTCATCTGATTCACCCTAACATGAATTTTCTGGTGATGCAGAGATAACTCCTTCGCCCAGTTTAAGGTAGCTAG
>ML793281.1:294824-308084 GCA_009831015.1 Picea engelmannii | reverse complement strand
GAGTTGTGAGCAGGTATATGAACAATCCAGGTAAAGAACATTGGGAGGCAGTAAAGTGGATTCTCGGGTATTTGAGAGGTACTACTACACATGCATTGTGTTTTGGAGGTTCAGACACTTTTCTACAGGGATATGTTGATTCAAATATGGCAGGTGATAAAGACAACATGAGGAGCACCACAGGGTATGTTTTTACTATAGGTGGAACAACAGTAAGTTGGATTTCGAAACTGAAAAAGGTTGTTGCACTTTCAACAACAAAGGCAGAGTATGTTGCTGCTACAGAGGCTAGTAAAGAGATGATTTCGTTACAAAGGTTTATGGAGGAATTGGGAAAGAAGCAGGAGAACAACATGTTGTACTGTGACAGTCAGAGTGTCATTCACCTTGCAAAGAACTCAGCCTTCCATTCGAAGACTAACCATATACAGTTGAGGTACCACTTCATACGATCCACTTTGGAAGATGAACAATTGAAGTTGGAAAAGATACACACTAGCCAGAATCCTGCAGACATGTTAACAAAGGGAGTAACCATGGAGAAACTGAGTTCTTGCTCAGTTTCAGTTGATCTTCAAGAATGAAGATGAAGATGAGAAATTTTCCAAGTCCAAGAAGGTTCCAAGTCCAGCATATACAACAGCGGTGGAGTTGTTGAGATCAGTCTCCAAGTGGGAGATTGTTGGTTGTGGAGCCTGATTATCTTCCTGATTTAGAGGTATTTTACTTTCAACCGTGTTTATACCCCATGAAGTATTTACACCCCATAAGTATGTACACTCTTCCACGCGGGGGAGTGCAGAGGGGGGGTACCCCCTCTGCAGGGTCTGAGGGGGATATCCCCCTGGCTGGTGGGTCTAGGGGAAAGCAAGCCCCCAGTGGGGGTTCGGGGGTGAATCCCTTGAAGCAAAAATTACCTTGTAAAAGTATATTGTAATTTCATTGTAAATCTGGACCGTTCATTATAAGGTCACAGATCTAACGATAGAGATTATGTTAGGGTTTTTTGCCCTAGAAGGCAACCCTCTTTTTTATGAGGGAAATGTATTGCGGCTATGTAGGTTGGCAAATATTGTATTCTGAGAGAGGATATTGTGAGAGAAAGAAGAGGAAGTTACGACGGGTTTTGCTGTAGGTTGTATCCCTTCATTTTGCTGGATAATAATAAAGAAAGGACATAGCAATTTCTCTGGTGGACATAGCAAACACTGGGTGAACCACGTAAATCCGTGTCTCTCTTGTATTGTGTATCTTCTGTGTTTTATTTCCGCATTTGTTTTATTTTATTGCTACGCAATCCTGTTTTTCTAACAACTTCAAAGTAAAAAATAAGAGGAGTGTGTTGTATGTGGGTGTCATTAACAACTTGAATTTATGATAGGATATGGTAAAATAGGATAAGGGATTTTAAAGTGGTGGAAACATTATAAATATGTTATTCATGTTGTATCTAAATTTATTGATCATGCACACATGCATCTTTAAATAAACAATTCACAAAAAGGAGTGGGAAATGTTAGACAAACAAATATATCCATCCTTCATCCAATCAACCATTATAAATTTGTAAACAAATTATTACTATTTTAAATTGAAAGGTTAACAAAAAAAAAAACTATAAAATGATAAAAGTTGTATAATATAGCATACAAATCTTTTTTTTATTATTTCTAGGATACAAAGACCTCAACATTTTGAAGATGGTACGGAGGGAAAACCCCCCAAGTACTTCCCCTCATTTACAACCTCCTTTTGGACAAATTTATTAGTCTATTTATTGATCATGCACAGATGCATCTTTAAATAAACAAGTCACAAAAAGGAGTGGGGATTATTAGACAAATAAATATATCCATCCTTCAGCCAATCAATCATTATAAATTTGTAAACAAATTATTACTATTTTAAATTGAGAGCTTAACTAAAAAACTATAAAATAATAAAAGTTCTACAATATAGCATGCAATTTTTTTTTCTAGGATACAAATACCTCCTCATTTTGAGGATGATATGGAGGGAAAACCCCCCAAGTACTTTCCCTAATTTACAATCTACTAATTTTAAGGATGGTACCTAGGGGAAGCCCCCCAAGTACTTCCCCTCATTTACAACCTCCTAATTTTAAAGATGGTATCGAGGAGAAACCCCCCAAGTACTTCCCCTCATTTACATTAAGGCTCGAAGACATTACAACAAAGTACTCATTATGGAAAGCCCTTCATAATTAAAAGAATCTTGTATTAATTTATTTTGACATGGTAGAAAATTCTCAACCTTGTAAGTTTAAAAGCTCTTTTAAAAAGTGAATAAAGTGTAAAAGACCATTAATTCCCTCCTAATATAAGGATTTTTCTCATTAAAAAAATAAATTTCTATTAAAAAAATAAGGAGTTACTTTATTAAAAAAAAAAAAAAAATTACATAACTTAACACCATTTTCAATAAATAAATAAATATATATATATATATATATATATATATATATATATATATATATTTAATTTTTAGATTAAAGCAGTGACAACTCACTCACCTAGGTTCTAGGTGAACCGTGAGTTACGTAAACAAATTTAATGAGCAGGTGCGAATGAAGAGGTGCACCTAATCTATATAAAGAAGACATCGGGGCACCACACATAGAAAATGCTTGTGGGCTCGTGACTGTGATATTCGCTTAGAGTTGGAGGGGTTTGTATTGAGTAAAGGCTTGTGGGGTCGCTGTGACTCCAACTCGTTCACTCTCCCTAGATCAATTTCGAAGCAGTCCTTATTCTCTAGGCCAAAATGTCTCTCAGACCTGATTGCAAAGCCGATGTTCGCAAGCAACGTTACAAAGTGGCAGTCGATATAGTAGAAGCCCGTCGCAAGCGAGAGGAAAACATGGTGGAGATTCGAAAGTCTAAACGGGAGGAAAGTCTGCGGAAAAAACGAGGAGGAGGGGTTGCGTCTGCCCGAGATTCTGAACCGTCATGTAGTTATGATCAAAAGATTTCCCTGGAGGAGAAGGTGAATTTTCTTATAGTAACTACTTGATATATTAATATTAAGATATTTAGTAGTAGTTAATATATTAACTGGTGGCTTTCTAGGAGTTTTAAAACTTTTTTATATTATGTGAAGTAAGAATCAGCTAGATATATGTCGCTGTGTTTTGAAATAATTTTATAAAGTCCTTTCTCTTTCAACTTTTTAACTTTTTTCTCGCTTGTCTTAGAGGTTATTTCTATATAAAAGATAGTTTCTGAAACCCTAATTATATACACCTATGAAACCCTAATTAGATACACTTATATTAGTGTTTCTTTGAAATATTTTTTTATGAGAAAATCTGATCTTTTATGCTATATTCTAGTTCATAATTTAATCAATGATTTTATATCTTTTGTAACAAATGCTACTATATAGAATATATAAGAGGTTACAAGTTCAAATCTAGATGGGGTAGGGTATGTATACCTCCGTAAATTTTACCAGTCAAATTGTTGGGCAAAAAGGTCCCTTGTCCCATAAACAAGAAACAAGGAGTGTCATACATCAATTAGATGTCTGACTGGACAGTGAGCTTAAAAATGAATTAAAATGAATTATTATTATTATTATATAGAGAAATATCTAAACCTGAGTTTGATGAGTTTGATAGGGTTTTAAAGTGAAACCTCTCTCCGCAATTATGTCGATTACTGTCATGTTAGTGTTGAAATGCAGTGTTTAGATTGGTTTATATTGCTAATTGATTGTTGTTGCAATTGCAGACTTTGTCAGAGACTGTTTCAGAGACTGTTTCTGCGCTTGCTTCTTATGATGTTCAAGCGAAGGAGGCTGCTGTTATTAACCTGCGAAATATTTTATCTATCGGTCAGATTCTCTTTTTCTTTTAAACCTATAAGAACCTATCATGTCTGATAAAAAACCGCAACTAGATTCATGATTTCATTGCAATTGAGCATTTTTCACAGCTCTTATTAACACCTTTGTGCAGAAGGTTCTCTTCCAATCGATGCGGTCATCCAGTCCGGTGTAGTTCCCCTGCTTGTCGATATTCTCAGGAGGGGTGATATGCCTCGGCTGCAGGTAAGATGCAATTGGTATATCCATGTTGTCTGTTAATATATCCATTTCGACCTGAGAAGCAAACTTCAATCTTATAACATCCTTGCATAATATTTAATTAAAAAATTGAAGTTTTCAGATGAAGCTATGTGAGTTTTTAATATGATAAAGATAAATAATACAGTTGTGAAGTCTGGTTTGCTTTGAAAAAGCTAAATATTACACTTGTAAAGTCTAATCGTGATTTTTGTATTGATGGATTTTTATATTGATGAATGTATAGAGGTAGTTATTCTCCTATTGATAAAATAGTTTAGTTGATTGGTTGGGATGGATTTCACTCATTAAAGTTACCTTCCTGCTTTGTATATAAATCCCAACATTCTAATCACTTTTATGTCAACAAACAATTATGGTAATAGACAAACGAACAATTAACATTCTAAACAATTATTATTTTAAGTACGAACAATTATGGCGTTTTACATCTTCGAATAGTTTATACTACTTTTAAAATTCCTCTCCTCTCACTTGGTGCCACTATTTTAGAATTGTGAGGTTGAATAGCTTGTTATCTTAGAATTATAAGTCTAATTTTGAATGTCTTGTTATCATATATGATAATACAGTTTGAAGCAGCTTGGGCTTTGGCAAATATACTCTCGGCAACCTCTGAGCATACAAAGGTTGTGATTGACTGTGGGGCACTGCCTATATTTGTGGAGCTTCTTACCTCGACTGATAATGTTCGAGAACAGGTACAGTTTTGAACGCTTTGACAACATTAGTAGGCCATAGCATAAGAATTTTAAGTTTTATCTCATAATCTGCATCCAGATGAGTTTTTAAAATGATAACCTTACTTTTCATAACTGTCTTTAAATCTTCGTACTTTTGAATTTTATTAATAAACCACTCCCTGGCCTTTCAACTGTTGATCGCACAAGGCTATTAGGGCTTTGGGAAATATTGCTGGAGACTCTACATATTATAGGGATCTCGCACTCGGTCATGGAGCATTGAGGCCTGTTCTCGCCCAGTTTAATGAGACTGCCAAAATTTCAACGATAAGAAACGCTACCTGGACTCTCTTAAATTTTTGCCGTGGTAAACCCCAGCCTCAATTGGATCAGGTAAGCAGAATACATTTTCTGGCTCTTGTTTTAAGTTTCTATATAATGTGGATTTTTCATAGCTCTTGGTGCTTCGTAGATTTGAACGTTAGATGGATCTATATGCTTGATCAGTACAATAACTCGATTATGATGTTTTAAAAAATTCTCAACAATTTGGGTTTCATTACACGAAGCAATTACCATTGATTCCAATTACAGGAATATCGACTACTTTTTTAAATGATATTGTGAATTTTCAACTAGGTTTTGCAGTGTGGGGAATTTGTGTCGTTCCAATACTCTATTACTTATGTATTCATGCCTTATACAGCTTAAGATCGAGATGTCATAAATTAGTAGCATGGAAACTTTTCATAGACTTTTGGTTATGGTTTTCAGGTGAAATATGCGTTGCCTGCCCTGCGATGGCTTATCCATATGCAAGATGACGAAGTGTTGGCAGATGCATGCTGGGCTCTATCATATCTTTCTGATGGCCCCATTTTGAAAAATCATGAAATAATTGACGCGGGCATTTGCCCAAAGTTGGTGGAACTTTTGTCGTGAGTATTATAAGCAAAGCCATGAGAGTTGAAATGGCTAAATTATATATATATATATATTGAATTTATTTGAAGTTGAAGAGAATTTATTCTAATTACATATAAAATTTTGTATTAAATTTTGGTTGGTTTTATTTATAAACATGAGTTGTTTCTCTTTTAGGCATCCTTCACCAGTAGTTATTATTCCTGCTTTACGAACAGTGGGCAACATTGTCTCTGGCGATGATGTGGAAACACAGGTCTTGCTTTACCATTTTTCATACTTCTTCAAAATAATTAGTTTAATAGAGCTATTTGTTGTATTATATCTGTTTGGCTGCAATTTAATGGTTGATGCAGTATGTCACCATGGAACTACTCCAAGTTCCAACCTTGGTGGATTTACTTTCATGTTTATCTATTTTTCAAATTTAGAAGGGGGTAGGGTATGTATACCTTCGTAGACTTTACCAGTCAGGGCGGAGGGGAGTCCCTTGTCCCATAAACAAGGGGATCTCATACACCAATTTAGTGTGCTGGCTTGGCCGTGACCTTAAAAATAGATTATTATTATTATTATTATAATCTTATATTTTGTCATGTGCAGGCTGTTATTGACAATCAGGTTCTTCCTCGCATCTTGCATCTTCTGACATCCTACAAGACAAATAAGAGCATACTAAGAGATGCGTGTTGGACAATCTCAAATATTACCGCGGGGACCAGAGAGCACATTCAGGTGGAAATGGCTTTGGATTTATATTGTTACTTGTTGTGAATGTCACATTTTGTGTGACATAACTTGAGCTTTTTGTTTTAATGCACTCCATTTTTATTGCAGGCTGTGATCGATGCCAAAATATTTACCCCACTTTTTTCCCTTCTAGAAACCGCTGAATTCGATATAAAGAGAGAGGCCGCGTGGGCGGTTTTGAATGCAACTTCTGGTGGGAGTAACGAACAGATACAGTATGAAGCCCTTCTCTCTTTGCATGTCTAATTTTCCGCATCTGTTTTCTTGATGATTCTAGGTCGTAACATCAGCTCTTCTTCTTTTACAGATACCTTGCCTTTGAAGGTAGCATACGGTCACTTTGTCAACTTCTAACCTGCCATGATCCAGGGACTATTGTAGTCTGTCTTGAAGGCTTAGATAACATATTGAGAGCTGGAGATAATGACAGAAATGTAGGCCTCACAGATTTTAATGTATATGCGCAACTAATTCAGGGCTTTTATGGCTTGGATAAGATTGAGAACTTGCAGTTTCATAAAAGCACAGAGATCAATGAAAAATCAGTTAATATCCTTCAGAAGTATTTTGAGAATTATTTTTCCGAGGAAGATCATGATCACATGGTAACGTCTGATATACCTCAAACTGCTCCTGGTTTTTCTACAGACCAGGAATCACAAGTTCCACCAGGTGGTTTTAATTTCTAGTACAAATAGGGATAGTCCTCTTGTATACTCTTTGAAATGTGTGTATATCACACGTCAAGAAAGATCTATTTTGTTTTCAATACATTCTTCGGAAACATAGCGCTTGACGTTTTGTAATATTATTAATATATTTTATTGCAATCATTGAGGTTTCAAAGTGTGGTTTAGCAAAGGTTTTGTTTAAATATTTGTTTTTTTAATTTTGCCAAACAAATATACTTCTACTTCGCATGGAGCAAAAGTAAATGGGTGAGAATTGAACATGATATCTCATGTTTCTTTCTATTTATATTATAAATGTTAATCTGTCTACATCTCTGTCACCTTCATGGTTAAATATTATTAGTAAACAAATATATTATCTTTTCATGAGTAAACAATATTTTTATTATATATTTTTTATTATATTGGTAAACAAAAATATTATTTTAAAATTTATATTAAATAGTTATGGAAGGAAAGATACAATTTGTAGAAAGATATAATATTAAAATCGAATATTATGTTTATGAAGAAAATGACATATTTGATTTTAATAATTAATTTAACTGATCTTGATGTAAGACTTGGTTACACTTCAATGGGGAAGTTATGGGTTAGGACACATTTGTAGGAGGAAGTCATTGGTTAGGATACATGTGTAGGAGATGAAGAAAGTGTAAGATAGGATATCCAATAAATAAGAGATAATGTTAGTCATTTTTTGATACTTTTGAAGATTTGAATTTATGTCTTTTTGTGCTTGTGGATTTGAACATTGTATCATGTAGACAATTATTTTGTTTCTAAGTTTATTGTTTTCTTATCTTATATTTGAGAACATGTGATTTGAAGCACTCAATTTTTAACTCGATCACATATAGTGTCAAAGTAATCTAATCGATCACATATACAATAATATCATGTATTTTAACTTAGAAATACTGTAACAAATGGTTTTTTTATTATATTAGTAAACAAAAATATTATTTTAAAATTTATATTAAATAGTGATGGAAGGAAAGATACAATTTGTAGAAAGATCTAATATTAAAATCGAATATTATGTTTATGAAGAAAATGACATATTTGATTTCAATAGTTAATTTAACTGATCTTGATGTAAGACTTGGTTACACTTCAATGGGGAAGTTATGGGTTAGGACACATTTGTAGGAGGAATTCATTGGTTAGGATACATGTGTAGGAGATGAAGAAAGTGTAATATAGGATATCCAATAAATAAGAGATAATGTTACTCATTTTTTGATACTTTTGAAGATTTGAATTTATGTTTTTTTGTGCTTGTGGATTTGAACATTGTATCATGTAGTTTCTAAGTTTATTGTTTTCTTATCTTATGTTTGAGAACATGTGATTTGAAGCACTCAATTTTTAACTTGATCACATATAGTGTCAAAGTAATAGATCACATATACAATAATATCATGTATTTTAACTTAGAAATACTATAACAAATGGGCTTTGTTTATAATTTTATGCTTTTCATAAGTGATTACATATATGAGCTCCATACTCAAAAAAAAAATATTGTGTATTATTGTTCCTAGTTGTGCTATGCACATTGTAGTTGCACTTGGTGATAATCTTCATTCTTGGTGGATAGGCTCAAAATGCTCTTTATCCTTTCTCTCTACCTTAATATTTTTATTGTTGCATCCTTCTAGAGTATCCCACTCTTAGTCCTCAATATTTGTATTGTTGCATCCTTCTAGATTTTCCTACTCTTAGTCCTAAATATTTCTATTGTTGCATCCTTCTAGAGTTTCCCACTCTTAGTCCAAAATATCCAAAAAATTTCTTTGTTTATCATCCAATGTTTGAACAATAGCCCCATTTTAGTGATTAAGATTCGTCTTTATTACCTCCTCTCGTAATTCCTTTTTTGAAGGAAGGATATTCCTAAGTGACACTCAAGAATTTGTTGCTAATATCTATGCATCCATTATTCATCCATTGTTATTAGTGTTCTTCCATACTGTAACTATTTCCTCCATAAATAGATAATGTTACCTTTCTTTTCTCTTTGCCATTATGGCCCATTTGCAATTCTCTGATTCACTAATATTCCATGTTAATTCGAGAGTACACATGTAGCCACTTTGTGTGGCCATGTTCTTTTTCAACTTGGCCATGGTCTTGCTCTTTTTATTTCTTCAATCTTTCTTCAAGCAGAGAGACATAAAGAGATGAAGGTGGAAGGAAAATATGAGTTCTTACTTTCTCTTCTCTCATCTCCAGGAAGGAAAATATGATTTCTTGCTTTTGCTCATCTCCTTAGTCTTTTGGTGGAGTGCAAAGTTAAAATCCCCTTTATTTATTTTCTTTCCTTAACATTTATTTAATATTTATAATCCTTTTTTCTCGTAAATAGTGATACGAAATGCGAAATACATTCACTTCAATATGTTCAAAACCTTGGTGTTCCCAACTTCCGCACATTTTTCTTAACTAACTTAATATTCTCTTTAATATGAGGAGTATGGGGTGTGGAGACTTTTCCACACCTTAACATGAAGAGTATGGGGTGTGGATATAAGGCTCCACATCTAGTTTTACACACCTTAACATGCCTTTACTTTAAATGAATTCATAAAAATCCTTCACTTTGAATGAATTCATAAAAAAAAATCCTTTACTTTCAATTAATTCATAAAAAAAAATTTACTCTAGTATTGCGCTTTTCTTTACTATGCATATTATATGGAATGTAGTTAAGGATCTCTTCGCCTTATTCACACCTATGCATGCATAAAAATTTTAAAGCTATGAAAATAAGGCTATAGAAAATATTTTAATAAAAAATGTAATTCCATTAAACCTCTTTATTAAACATAAAAAAAAAAAAAATAAACCATTTTTTTTTAAAAATAATCCATTTCGATCACAAAGTCAAAAATTATTTAGAGGTATTTGATTGCATGAAATAATACACATGTGCCTTAAATTTGTGAATTTCATATAATCAAAGAAATATAGAACCCTTGTGTCATCTTTATAAGAGTTTATATCTAACTCAAAAATTCAAAATGAAAGTAGCCCTTGAAAAATCAATTTTTCAATTAGAAAATAGGGCATGTACAGAAATAATTTTCCTTATGAAAATGAATGCCACAATGTCCAGGAGATTATTATGATCAAAATAACATTGGTTTTTTTTATCTTTGGTGTTTTAAAACCTAACATAACCAAAAGCACCAAATGTTTCTTTGCAAATTATGAATTTATCAAGTTATCATATGATCATTATTTATTCAAAATTAATTAACTTCACTTAATGTATACCCAACGTTCATTACAAAGTCAAATTGAATGACTAAAATTATTAAGTGTATTTTTAATAATTACGTGTCATTATACACTTCCATAAATTTAAAATTTAATTTAATAGACAAACTTTTGTTATGTGAAAATACTCTCAATTTTTTCTTTTAAATGCACGCTAACTCTAATAGTTAATGATAAGTAAAAATAAAATTATACCAAAATGAATATATCAATTTTTTATAATTTATAAGATTCAATTTTCCAAAATCAATCTCCATTGAAATCCAAGTTTGTCAAAATAATATTTGATATATTTGTCAATTTTCATCATCCGTATCAAAATTCAATCCAAGGAAATACCAAGTGCACCCAAGTTATGGAATTTGAACTATGACATAATTACATCATGATAACCTTATGTAACCATGCATTAGGTATTCTACAATCCCTACTTACTTATTCATTCCACTTTTACACAGTTTTGAAATAATGTACCCGAAAGAAAGTTTATGCATGCTAAAACAAATTTGAAGCACGGGCATGATACGTAAGAATTCCATTAGTGCTTCAGGACATGGCCTTATACCCATTTTTACATGGTTGATATTAAATTTGGGTATAAATTCAAATAAATCTATAAAAAAAAAATATTCCTAACATATTAATTGAGTTCATGCATGATGATTTGTCTTGAAAGGGATGATCATGCATCACTTTCCCTCTTTGTAATATAAAAAATTAAATTAAAATAATTAATAAATGCACTCTTAAAGGTATCCAAAGGTATCCAATACAAGTATTTTTTTTGTTATGCTAAGTTGTATCCTTCCATTCTTTCTAGTTACAATTTGTACACATTATTTTTCACTTACATTTTTTGTCAAATGGGATGGAATGAGTGTAAGATAATGATAGTATCTCATGATGCATTAGTTGATGAAAATTTGGAAAAACAACAATAAGTTGGAGGGATTATTCAAGGTACTTTTAAGATGAATTTGAATATGGTATAAAAATAATAAATGTAGTAAATTGAATTAGCTTTCCAAAAACACAATTTTTATTTTCTGAAATTGTGAATAACTATGTAAAATTTGAATTTTTCTAACAATAGTATGTTATTTTTTTAGAAAAATATAAGGTATATGTCTTTCTTAGTGAAGTGTTGAGTAACTTAACAATGAAATTTCTTTCCAAAAAATTGTATAATTGTAGAGAACTCATTGTTCTAGTGTGGTGTATTTTTTCAAAATCAATAATATTAATTTAATATTTTTTTAACTATGAAAGTCAATATATCCTTGAAAATACAATGGATTAAATTAAATTAAATTTATGGAAGTATAGCGTATAGAAAAATAACGTAAAAAACATAGATATAATGAGATATTCATAAAAATGGAGGTGTTTATGTATTTCCATAGAAAATGATGCAATCTCGCCCGCGGGCACGTCCGCTCACAGGATCTTATCTTCTTCTATGGCCCGAAGAACTCTAAGGCTCTTCTATTTCCCTATCAGGAAATCTGCACCCACAGAACTCTCACGAGATCCCCCCTCTCTTTGCTTATCGGGAGATCGAAACTCGCGACTTCGCGAATTCAAAGGTCAGTGGTTGAGTGTTGGTTCTACGAATCCCCGAACGTCGATATGAGTCAACACTGACTTTTCCCTTCTCCTATTGGGACTTTCTCTATCGCAATTTCGCCCCTTTCGATGTCGAACACTTCGTTTTACCGACTCTTGGCCCCCGATATGTCGATTATCCGACACGCATCCGAGTTTTCCTTTTAACATCCTATCACCTCTATCGGGAATTCGGGGTTCATGATTTCACGAATCCTGACGCTATTGTGTCAGGACTTCTCGCCACGAAAATCCAATAGCTTGTGCCACCTTTCCTCCACTCGTTGACTCGGCTGTGGCCCACACTATTTACGTGGCCATCGGGATATCACGTATCGCAATATCGCGATTCCCGTTACCAAAACTCCGACTCTTCTCTCATGAAATCCCGATAGGCAATTTTCGCGAATAATCCAACGGTCCTGGCTGACTTGGATCAACGACTCTATTTGTCCTGAGCTTAAACCTTCGGGAATATGTCGTTGTATCTCCCCTGCACATCCACAAGATTTAACGACTCACAAAGATTCACGGATTCTCCTCGGAGAATACCGACCGTCCGTTCCTTCCGGATGAATTCTGTGAAATGACCAAGTGTAGCTCCACGGAACTCGTTCACCTGCTAGCAAACTTACGACGCCTCTTGAACCTTCAAGGCACCACTTGTCTGCGCAGTCCTTCAACAAACTCAAAGGCCTATCCTTCCTGATATTTTCCTCGACTCTGCGTCTTCTTAGAAAGACCTCTTGCTCGCACTCCTTGTGGCAACCTTCAGACACTTCCTAAGTGTTGAAGTCTTTTGACTCTGTGCACTCCTGCAACAGTAGTCCTTCGATACTTCACTCAGGTTCGCAACCCTTAGATTCTTACCCGGCCTGCGCACTCCTTGCACGGATCTTGTGCCCAACTGCACCTTTGGGATGAATGAGAACAAAAGCTATCTCTATTTGAACCCTCTGTCAACGCACTCCTTGTGGACACTTCAACTGCACTCCTTGCAAGAATCCTCTGGTTCAAATAGAGAAACAATTGAAACTCATTCCTTCTTCCTCTCAGACTTCAATTCAAACATGAAATCATATACACAACATATAAAAGAAAATGTATAATAGGAATCAAACATTCATGAGCATATCAACATTATTACACAGAGAACAGACAGAAACCATGAATTTGAATCAAACTCTTATATTAATTCAAATATCAGTACATGG
>ML793281.1:267534-280670 GCA_009831015.1 Picea engelmannii | reverse complement strand
TCAAGGCATGGAAAGACAAGACATGGTATTCACCTAGAAATGGAAATACCTAGACCCACACCTAGACATGGAAATGAATGGAAATACCTAGACCTAGACCTATACCATGACTTAGACCTAGACCTATACCTAGACCTATACTTATACCTAGACCTATACTTAGACCTAGAAAATTACCACGACCTGGACCTATACCTAAACCATGACCTACGTCATCGCAAAGGGGGTACATGAATGTAATCGATAACCATATATCATAGCTGATTTGGTGCCTGAATGGAATGGATATACATATATCATTTGGGAGTTTAAATTAATTCATTTGTATGAATAATGTTCACAAAATATTCTCATAAAATAAATCACAGTGCCAAAATTAAGGAGACCCTCCATGAGTTGTTGCCTGTACTCTATATTTTATCATCTTTAACATGCACACAAATATTATTAATACACTCACATAGAGAATATCACTTTGTATATTACATGAAACCAAAAATTATACGTAATCTGGTATGCTCCATCGGCCTTGAGGAAATTCATAATATTAAATAAAACATATCACAAAGCTACCATTAAAACATGACCTATACCATGACCTAGACATGGAAATACCTAGACTTATACCATGACCAAGACCTAAACATATACCTTTCTTGACCATACCTCTCTCTCTCTCTCTCTCTCTCTCTCTCTCTCTCTCTCTCTCCCCCACATATACCCCTCTCTCCCATCACTCCCTTCTAAGTTTTAAACATGTGAAGTAAATAAATACATATATATTCTTAAAGAAAACATAAACCAACCAATGACTCATACACATAGTAAACATGATTTTACCCTAAAAACGCTTAAATGAGAGAAAACTAGCCTTCCTTGCTGCTGCACCTCTCAACTCTTTATTGTGTTAATTTAACCATTCACAATACAATATATATAATATTTTAGGTATTAAACAACTACCAAAAACATAATCACTTAATTCATGATTAATTTATAAAACTGTTAAAAATAGCAAAAAATGCTAAAATAGAAAAACTTCCAAAAAAAAAAAAATAGGGCATTGCCTTGGAGCTAAAGGATTTGCCTAAAGATAGGGGGTCCAATCTTACCCCCCTGAGATTTCCCATGGCTGAATCCTGATACAATTTTACAATGATAAGTGATGGGATCATCAGACACTATTTCCAAATATGATTCACCCTCCCCACACACATATGCAAAGAATATAACACATACCCAACATTCATAGAGGGGGTCACATGATTACATAGTAAAAATTATTGGGAAACAATGCCCATTATTTCTCTACACCATGAGAAATTCACAATGCTCACAATTTTTTTTAATGAATCTAAAACATTCTTCAAAGTGTCAACCTTCTCCAACAACACCTTATTGTCTTCAACCACGTCTCTCACAAAGTGATGTTGAACATCCATATGCTTTGTCTTTGAATGATAAGCTATGTTCTTTTCTAGGAAATTTTTTATTTGGTTGTCATAATATAATCTTATTGCTTATTGTACCAACCCAATACATAATAATAATATATGTAAACATAATTCTTCCTTGCATGCATGAGTGGTTTCCATGTATTCATCTGCGGTAGTTGAGAGTGACACTATAGATTTCCTTTTTCTGATACAAATGATTTCTCCTAAAAATAGGTTAAACACATTCTAACTTGTTGATATTTTGTGATCCATATATCAAGCCCAATCTATATCAACAAACCCATGTATGTCCAACACTCTATCCAATCCCAGTCTTCCTTGGTAACACAATCCATAACTAGAAGTGCTGCAGAAATACATGAAAACCCTCTTTATTGTTGTCCAATGCTCCTTCCTTGGTTTTGACATGTACCTGGTCAAAAATATTATTGCATGTGAAAAATCCAGCCTAGTAAAAACCATTTCATGCATCAAACTTCCAATCACTCTAGCATACAAAACATGGGACATATCCTCTTCCTCTTCCTGTTTTTTGGGACATGTATCTGCAAATAATTTAAAACATACATGAACAGGAACCTTGAGCAGTTTAATTTTATTCATTTTAAACCTTCGCAATATCATCTTAACATATTTTCTACGATTCAACCATATTTTTCTATTTGCACAATCTCTTTTAGTCTCTATTCGCAAAATGAAGTTAGCAACACTGAGATCCTTCATATCAATTTTGGAGGATAGTTGCAATTTTACCTCCTTGATACCATCCATGTTATTTCATACCATAAACATGTCATCAACATACAACACTACATAAATGAAGTGATTACCAACCTATTTGGAATATGCACAGTGATTAACCCTGCTTCTCACAAATCCTGGTCCAAGGATGTATGTGTCAAAATTTTGGTACCACATCCTAGGTGATTGCTTTAGATCGTATAGTGACTTCTTTATCTTATAGAACAAATCTTTATTTCCCTTTACTACAAAGACTTCTATATGCTTCATGTATATCTCTTCTTCCATATCCCCATGTATGAATGTTTTCTTCGCATTCATCTATTCTACTTCAAAATATAAAGAAACAACAAAAAATAAAATAAATCTAATAGAATTTAACTTGGCATCAGGAGAAAAAAATTGACTGAAGTCAATTCCCTCTACCTAATAATAACCTTTATCTACTAAATGAGCTTTGTATTTCCCCACTTTTCTTTATACATTCAACTTCTTCTTAAACACTCATTTTCTAAAAATGGCTTTTATTCTTGTTGGCAACTCAACAAGATATGATGCCTCATTCTTATCCAAGGAATCCATCTCTTCAACCATGGTCTTCTTCCAAAGTTTATTATCCTCTAAATCCACTACAACCCTGATAGTTCTCGGATCATCATCAATAATTGATAAAGCAAAAGTAGCATGAAAATCAGTTGGAATAATCCTTTCTCGGTTCATTTTTTCCCTCATTGATCTCCTAAATACTGGAGTATGAGGCTCTCTTCTTCTGATTCATCTTCTTTCATTGATTCATATTTTTCATCATCCAACTCAAACTCTATTTCCTCAGGTTCTTTCATTACTAGGAATTCATGTTTCAAAATCTTCAACATCTCTAAGAACAACATCATGATTGGAAATAATCTTCTTAGTTTCCGGGTTCCAATGCATTTAACATTTCATACCATATTTATAACCAATAAAGATACATTTTTCAACTTTATTATCTATATTAATCCTATTTTCCTTTGGAACGTGTAGATAAGAATCACAACAAAACACTCTCAGATGTTCAAGAGAGTTTCTCTTACCAGTTCGTACCTCATGTGGATTTTTTTCCACCAAAGTTGATGAGGGTGATGTATTTACTAGGTAACATGAAATACCTAATGCCTCTTCCCATAATTCCTACTCTAACCCAACAACATTGAGCATGCTCCTTGACATTTCCCACAATGTCCTATTCATCCTTTCTGCAACCCCTCTCTGTTGAGGTGTGTATGGAGTAATATTCTACCTTGATATATCACACTTCTTAAAGAAATCTTCCAATTCATTCCCACAAAATTCTTCACCATTATTTATCCTCAACACGTTTATTTTCTTCTCTTTCTAATTTTGTACCGGATCCTTAAACTCTATAAATTTATAAAATACCTTAGATTTGTTCCTAAGAAAATAAATCTACGTGTTCCTTGGGAAATCATCTATGAATGAAACATAGTACATGGATTTTCCTAGTGATGGAATATGAATAGGTCTAAACCCATCACTTTGTATCAAATATAAAATCATCTTTTATCTTGTAGCATCAACTCAGAGTCTTACTCGATTATGTTTACCAAATATGCAATGTTCACATAAATCAAAATCCATCATGTAATTACAGATACCTTCAACCATACTTTTAATGTGTAGTGTTTGAAGGACCTTTTGTCCAATATGTCCCAGTATTTGATACCACAACATGGTATTCATTCCATGGCCAGTATGGAGCATATCTTCTTTATTTCTATGCTTAGATACAATATAACAATTAAAACCATCAGTATAACTGCCTCCCAATAACTTGTACAGAGTTCCATACCGAACTCCCCTCATCAACACCATTTCTTACTGTACCATATTACAAGTGCCATTGGTTTGGGATAAGGATATAGTTTATCAACTAAAGGCATTAGACAATAATTAGGCTCGAAAAATTTACTTCTACTTTTCTCTTGTGAAGGAAGGATACATTATTTAGTTTGTTGTGGAACATAGTGATTCCTTCAGCAAGGATGGAATAAAATTTGTTGAGGATCCTCGAAAAAGGTTTCTAGAAGAAATATTTTTGTGGATCCAGATGTTGTTTGTAGACAAAGGGTTGATGTCCATAGATCCCAATAGGATGGTTGTATAGACTCCCCTAGAATTGGTGGGGGGGGGGGATGAAAATAAGGGGGAAAATAAAGAGAGAATATAGATCTAGTGAGAGGATCCATAAAATGTTAAGATGAGGTGAGGGAAAGAATGTACCCAAAGGAGTAGAGGAGAGAAATAGATGAAATACACACAAGAAGGGTTGAGATAAGGAGGAAATAAGAATAGAGGAGAAACAATGAGGGACACGGGGGTGCTATATGAGTGGTGATGACCAAAATGAATATGAAGGAGTCCCACTAGGAGGAAGTGTGGGAGAAAGTATTCTCTTGAAGGATCATATGAAGATAGGTCTACAAAGACACATGGAATTAGGAGTAGAGTATCTAGTGAAAATACTAGAAGTAGTGGTAGTAGGGGTAGAGAATATGAATTTCAATCCCCTTGGTTATTGTGAGATGTTGTAACTTTAGAGGAATATGAGGCATATAGTAGAAGAGGAATATGAAGGTACCCCACGAGGAGGTGAATGGGAGTTATCTATAGTAGATGGTCTAGAGTGGCTGCAAGTATGAAAATATATGCGTTCCATCACAATAAATGATGGACGAAGATGGAGGTACCCTCCTTTTGAACCATACCCATTGCACATTTCTCACCAAGAATAAATAAAAACATACAAAAAGATGATAGGAGTGTAGGAAGGAGTATGAGAAGAAAGGATAGAAGATACGAGTGAAGAAGAGGATGAATTCAACAACACTTTGGAAGGAATAATATTAGTATCAAGATACCCAACACTAAGCAATCAGTGAGGTGGACAAAGTCCTAGATTGAGAATGATGAATACAGATACAAGTTTGAGGCTACTCATGTTCCATGGGATGGGTATGGATGATGTTGAGAAACATTGTTTTTCATGTGAGTCTATATGTTCTATGAATAAGATCATAGATGAAGCATCAAAGATTTCACAACTTGCGACCACTTTCATGGATAGAGCCCTAATGTGGTACATGGAGTACAAGGGAATTGCACCAACGGTATAAGTGAGGTCCTTGATAGAAATTAAGAAATATATACTTAAGGATTTCGAGAAGCCTAAGTAGGAATCTCAATTCATTACAAAGATTAAGGAATTAAAGAAGCAATCAAGAGAAACCATGTATAATTATGAACAACGGTTGAAGATCTTGTTGGATAGGTTGGCGTTCCATATCTAGGAAATTCAACATAGATAATGGTTCATTGCGGGTTTACTTCCCTATATTTTTGTTCCACTTACCCAACATAAGGTGAAAACTTAGGTAGAGGTAGTGGATATTGTGATGTGCTTGGAGGCTACACTAGGAGGTGGGGAAACATCAACATTTTTGGAATAGGCGAAATCCCAAATTCCAAAATAGATGATGCAGTTGCAATATATGGTGAAGGTTAATGTGGTGCAATATCATGCATGGTTTACTAAATTTTGATTATAAATTCAACACATGGATGAATGTCATACATTGGTAAATTATCTGGAAACGGGTGTGCCAAATCCATTTCCAACTAATTCTTAGAGGGAATGGTGTGATATTTGTAGACACTGGGGATATATACCACCCCACTTCCCAACACTAGAGAAATATTATAATATTATACATACTCCATTCTATTAGTTCTGCAAATATATGGGACATGATGTGAATAAATGTTCATCACTTCAATTCATGTAGGATAACACCCATGATGTATTTTTGGTTCTAAAAGAATAGAAGGGTGGTGACTATGGAGATTCTAAGAGAGGTGGATATCAAGGAGGTCCCAGTGATGGATATTCATATGGATGAGGATGAGGAGGAGGATATGGATGAGATGGAGGAAGAACCCCCACTTTTTTTAACCATGAAAAGATAATCCATGTATCGATATTTTTTACCAAATCGTGTAATCTTTGTGGGTACTACTATAGTACTGAGCATGTCAAAAAGGATTTTCCTGGATTATTAAAAAAGTGGGAAGAGTAGAAGGCACACTAAAAAATGGTGACTATAGAGCCATGCAGGAATCAAAATAAGTATGAGGAATTTTACCTATTAGTGATAACCTAAGGCAGAGAGAAAACAAGAATGGATGTCAAGAATGGAGAAATGCCATCCCATAGAACAAAGGTTTAGGTAGGAAAGGAAGAAAAACCTCCTAATAAGTTTGATGTTGTAGAGAATAAGAATATTTTTCATGATGTGCAGAGGGCCCTAGAAGAAGAAAGAGCATGGGAGAAGATAAAATATGTTACAAAATTGTCTATGGGGGAATCCCACGTATGTGAGGAGGTATAGTGTTCGACATAGAGATCATTGGAAGAGGCCTGAGCCCATGAAGAATTTCAATGAGCCACACATAGGTATTTGGAGGAAGCTCGTGCACACAAGGAGATAAAACATGTGACACAAATGTCACTGGGATAATTTTGTAGGAAAGAATACTTATGATGAGCTAAGAAAGGGAAATAGAGGAGCATGTGTGTGAATAGTTTAATAACACATCATGGGAAGAAGAATTACGCAACATGGGTTGTGTAGAACAATATGAAGATCAATTAAGTAACTTCTTGTGCTATTGTTTGATGATTTTGAGTGATCCTAATGTTGTGGGAAAGGTGATACACATGTTATAAACCTGCATGGGGGAATAAGGGCCAAATAAAACTATATCTTCCACACTAATAGAAAGAGACATGTGTCAGGTTAGTAAACACAGGTGCACAGGAACAAAGTTCAAGATGATGGTTGAACTATAAAGCTATGATATGGATTACATTTATGACTATATAGACCACCAATATACTTAAGGATTACATCTACGTTCTTGGGATAATACACAACATGATATCAATATTTTTGAGTTTAGTGGTGTACTCTTTCACACTCTACCCTTGCATTTTCCTAAAGTAACCCCAACGAATCCATTGGTCCTTTACACAATTCATAGGGTAGAATTAGGAATTAGTCATGTTTTTGAAAATTCCCACTTATTTACTAGTGGATCACCCTTGAGCCTAAGTTTCTACGCATATATTTCCCACCGAGTTAATGCATGGCCCTCTAACTTTAATCAGGAAAATAAAATATTCTTATTTTCATTTATATCATGAACACTGAAATAGACCTCTTATTGCTTCAACCAATGTTCTAAATTTAGTGTAATGATATCATCTTGGTATTTCTTGATATCCACTTTCTCTTCCACTTTAAATATAAATAATTTGAAGGGGTATTGACACTAGAACTTGTCTTCTTTTTCTCGAGTGATTTCCTCGACTACTTTTTCGGGTCTCCATTGTCTCCCAATTTCCCCTATGATCCAATATCTAAGTTAGAGCCTCAAACCCCCTCGAATAGTCCAATATTGCTTTATCGATCCTCCATGAGAAGGAACATATTGCAAGAGATGTCAATTATTCTATTCCATCCTCTTCAATCTATATTCCCCTATATCTCAAGGGTTGTTGTGAACAAACTCACCCACCATGGTAAGGGTTATGCAACTTTCCTCTTAAGACAATTCCTACATCCTGCAAATTTCCATAAATGACCCAAGGAAAACTAATCTTATACTAATATGATCTATAAACTATTGTGGATATTCGACTAGAGCATGTCATAAAAAAAATATTATAATATTATGAAATCTTAAACTATGCATACTATTTCTCCTTAGTTCTCAATTTTATTTCAAGATTTCCTTGAATTTATGAAAATAACTAAATAAAAAAATGAAAGAAAAGGAAAAAAATACACACCATCCACACAATTGAACATAATATGTATCCTAAGAAACCTAGTACATGATAAAACCTATCTATAAAGTGACGCCTATTCTCTGTTGTCTTTTCTTTAGTTATAGAAAGCAAGTATAGAGAGAGAGGCACTCACTATGGAGTTTCCTTTGAAATTGTGGCATGAACAACTTCAATAGAATCTCATGCCTCTTCTATTATTCTCTCAAAATACCACTCCTTGTATACTCTTCTCAACTATGGAACAAGTACAATACAAAAGGATGGAACCCCTTTCTCCCCCTAGTGACCCAATATTTAACATCATTCAATAGTCATTTAGGGTTAGGATTTTGACTTCCTCATCCATATATTAGTGATCAAGTTTGTACTTTGTATAATATTCTTGAAATTCCACACATGTCTAGCCTCATATGTGTGAGTAATGGGGGATAACATGGCATCCACTTGTAGAATGGTGGTCAACAAGGTAGGTAAATTTGTGGGAGAGATAACTTTTGCATATGATCTATGATTGAGGTATTTGATGCACAATTGGAATGGTATCGAAGAATACAACATCGTCAAGGGTGTGGGCACAATTCTCAAACACAATAATAGTAAGAAATGTCATTTAATACCTCAAATGTCTCTAGAAGGTTCTGGACCCCAATTTTCCAAACTCAGACCTACCACTAGGATAGCCTTGCAAGCTGATTCCTCCAATTGTTTTCACCTAGAAAACATTGAGATAGAGGGAAAGCTATATAATGACCCAATCTAGGTCAATAAGGATAAAAAATTATGGTGTTAATATTCAGGAAACCTAGAGTCAAAGAGGTGAAATTTCTATTTTTCATTAAGGAATAAGATACCATAAATTTCCTCAACAATGTGTGCATACCTAGATTGAAGGCATTTGAATATTAAAAAATTTACAATAAGTATGAAAGGAGACATAACCTATTTTAAAAAAAATAAGTTAGACTCCAAAAAAAAACTAAGAATTCAATTTTAGAGTTAATATTCATAAAGGAAAATATAAATAAAAGTATTAAAAACCATAACATAGAAATTTCTATACATATCCATTTGTAATATTATGCTTATGTTTCCTCCCAAGAATCCTTCAATGTCTACCTCACATCCTTAGGGTCATTTTCTATCGTGTATTCGTCATTTACATGCTTTTAGGGGTCATTTTTGGAAGATGGATCTCCCTCCTTTGATTAGGTCTTCTTGTTGGGGAAATCAACCAAAACTAGTGAAAAAAGTAGTCATGTTGATGACGTATTTCCTTATCTCACACAAATTCACCTCCATATAAGTCATGGATTTAAGAAATTGATGAATTATACAAACAACTTAGCACTAGGTGTCCTTTATAACACTTCTGATCATGTCAATGTTAGAAAATTCATTAATTTTTTCTTCCAAAACATATATATCATCAATAATATTGGGTTAGTGATCCAAAATGAATATAAAAATTTAGAAAAATAAATTTCTTAGAAATATTTGAAGTCAACAATTTACTTGAATTTCAAAGGCCAAAGGTCTCAAGAAGGTGAAATGAATCACCTAGAGGTTTCCATTCCAAGGAAACTCTATAATAAAGAACTCCACTTGATCCAAAGAGAACCAAGAGAGATGGAAACAAAATATGAAGCTTGGGAGGAATTAGGGTAGTATTCGAGCAAGGACTTGAATTGAAGTAATTGTCTTAGAGGTTAAAGGACAAAGGAGATGTTGAGTCCATCAACAAAAAGAAAATAAAAAAATTGTCTTTGATCCAAAGAAATATATAAAATAATATTTCTACTCGGTAATAAACATGAATTCTATATGTGAGAGTTTATATCTCACACATTTTTAGAATTTATTAATCGAGATTAATATCTCATTGAACATTGATTTTACCATTTGGGTTTCTATGGTAAAAGTCTATATTGTGAATGGTGCATTATTTTTTCAACAGTTGATTATTCACTATGTATGTAACATACCCAAGACCCCGCCCCAGAAACGTCACTAAACATTCGACTCTTTTATGCAATGATTTTTTGAATTTCTCTCCAATTCATCCCATTAATTCTCTAATACCAATAACTCATTAATAGGCATTTCATATGAACACAATTGTGAAGTCCTAACAATATACAATACATGAATAATATGTACAATTAAACCACAAAAGAGATAACATAATTACACACTAAAAACATTATAAACATACAAAAAACACTTATCTTTTGATTAAAATCACCAATTGGCTGCAAACCTCAGACATTCCTCCAAGTTGTATAATATGTTTTTCATGCACTCTCAATACTAGGTCACCCCTGAGCTGTGAATATGATTTGACCTGGGAAATGACTATATAATCCAAACTAAGGTCCGATAGAAAAAATAAAATAAAGGACATACCCATGCTCCAACTCTAGTAATAGTTCATACCTAAAGCCTCTCATTGTCGATATCATGTCCCACCCAAGGAAATGTACCCCCTTCTCTACTACCATATCCCTTCAAGCTATCCCACTTCCCTTCCAAGGATTCAACAACATGCCTTACATGAATTCTCATAGATATGTGGAACTTTGAACACAATGGTTCTCTCAGAGAGTTTTGGAACCCACTAGGTGCCAATACACATGCAAACCTATTCCGATCAATTCTCTCACCTAAAGAGAATGCCCCACATAGATTGTAAGTTGATTCCTCTATAGTGTCCCCACTACATAACCCATAATTTTGTTTATGATACCATAATATTAAATGCATCTAACAACACTATTTAAACATGAATGAAACTCATTTATCATTCACAAAACAACATAAGAATTGCTATAAACTCAGATTTCATGCAGAACAATAAAATCCCATGAATTAAATCAATAAACAAAGATAAAAAAAACTTTTATTTTGAACGAAAACTGAGAAACTGACTACAGTGGATGGAAATTCATCCCAACAACATACTTTTTGTTCCAAATCTCAGCAACAAATCACCTCAGTGATGGGGATATGATTATACAGAAGAGGGTGTCCCTCTCAAACCTCAATTCACTCCCACAATCAAATAATTTTTTAACAACAATCCCAATCCTCCATCTCTCTTCCCCTCAATCTATGCAACCCAGGGAATTGGGCTTCCCCTTCACTACACAAAATCACGTAGACCTTCCAGCTTCCCTCAAGGGATACAACACAAGGTTTTCTAGGAATATTTAATGTTGTGGACTCTAGGGATGCTAGTTTCCCCAAGAAAACTAATAAAATGGTTGATTGTTCAAGGGAAATTCAATAACACAAAAATCTCCCTCTCTATATGCCTAACATCCAACTTTCTCACGCAACAAAATATCCAACAAGCTACCCAAAACGCCTACTATGTCAAAATCGAATGCTCTCCACTCTCTTACTGCTCCAAAAACTGCATGCAAAAACTACCCACAATGGCCACTTGAATTTCACTTTTACCCATTAGAGTTGACTCACATTCCCCAAGGTTGATTGTACTTAGCCCCCATGCTCTCATAAATATGAGATGTGAATTTTCCCACCAACCCCTCTTACATGGTTTTAATTATTGGGCTCTCATAAACTCAAAAAGGAAATTAGAAAGGTTCTCTCAAAGTAATATTTTTAGGAAAGTGGGTTGGAAATAATACCCATGACTAATTCCCCCCCATTGGACCCCTTTCTTAGACATAACTAGACATTTCCCTCCCTTGTGGAAACTTAGCCCTGAATTGCTCTATTTGTGTCCAGCTACAACCAACGTCACATTTATTTTATTATTATGAACATATACAATGTTTGCAAATTTCATATTCAACCCTATGTCCATACATTGTAACTAATTACACATCACTAAAATGGGGATTATAAATGGGAGTGCTACATATTCCACCTAAACCACCAAGGATTTATTGGGTAACAATAGCTTCACTAGCTCCCACCCTCCATACAATGGTATTGATTATGGAATTAAATCATGGAATGGAATGAGTGGGTCCCAATTACACTAATTTCCCACATTATATATTCATGTGCCCTTTTTGACACTTGAAACTCAAGCAATTACTATGTACCCCACTTGGTAATTCATTCCTCTCACTTAGGAACTTAGGATAAAACCATAACATAAAGAGTTAGAACATAGCAATAATAGTATTTTATTCCTTAGCTTAATTGCCCTTGTCTTAGTCCCTTTACTCTCAATTCATAGCCCCCTTTCCCTCTTGTGGATTCCTATGCCCCCATACTCTTTTTTTCTGAATTGGTCTACAAAATTGATGCATTTTATCAATATATCCATGTGATTACATTTTACAATGCTATCTCGTCATCATTTCAACATATAGGCTCTCTTTCCTAATAATACATAGGAACTATGGCCAAAAACATCATGGCTCGCCAGCCTATAAAGCATATGTACATTTACAACTTAGTTTTACCCTAGGATTATTACATTCACCTCCTCCTTATTTATGCACTATCCTCAATGCATTATATAGACAATTATAGTAAACATTATTCCAAAACTCCAAAAATATGTGAGTACGCCTCTTTCACAAAACTCTCTTGCTCCCATGTTACATCCTCAGGACCATAACAGATCCACTATACTCTTACCATATCGATGGAATGATTCCAGAGAACCTTCACATTATTTCTAATATGGACACTGGATGGAACTAGAATTCACCCTCGTTCTCCACCCATATCACATTCCAACCAATCACATGATTAGCATCAAGAACATACTTTTTAAGAAAATGCACATAGAATCCATTATGAATGCACAAGGATGCATGTAGTGCAAACATGTATGAAATATGGCCAATCCTTTCTAATATTTCAAATGGTCCACAATATCTTTCTACCATCTTTGGGTAGATCCCCAATTTAAATGAACTCTTCTTACCTTTCACTTTCAAGAAGACATGCTCGCCCAGTAGGAATTCTCTAGGAATTCTTTCTTGAGCATCCTTTAAATTTTGTTTTATTTTCACCATCTACTCTTCCATTTCTCATAGAAATTCTAT
>ML793281.1:243994-254486 GCA_009831015.1 Picea engelmannii | reverse complement strand
TATATGTTCTCCTTGGGAACCTATATTTCCTCAGATGTGCTAAAACATGATATCCAACTTCAAATTCAATATTTCTCCTGTGTTGATCATCTTTTTGCTTGTATTCATTGTTTCTCTTCTTCAACTACTCCTTGATTTGATTATGAAGTTATTTAATTTCTATAGCAAAGTCTTCGGCTCCAGCACTCCTAAACTCGATTTGCTTCAAATCTCTCAATTTTGACACTCCCCTCAAATTCATCCCATAACTATTTGAAATGGAATTTTCCTAGTGCTTCCATTCACTGATTCATTATATGCAAAATCGGCTTGTGCTAGAAACTGATCCCACTGACTATGGTGCTCAGTGACCAAACTCCTCAGCAAATCTCCTAAGATTCTATTCAAAACTTCGTTCTGTCCATCCGTTTGTGGATGATATGTATAACTAAAATATATCTCGTTCTTTCCATCCCCAAGTTCTTCCAAAATGTCCTCCAGAAATGACCAACAAATTTGGTATCCTTGTTTGAAACTATACTCTTGGGAAATCCATGGAGTCTCACAACCTCCCTGAAAAACAAATTCGCAACATGTGTTGCATCACTGGTCTTCTGGCATGGGATAAAGTGTGCCATATTCAGAAATTTTTCAACCATCACAAATATGGAATCACTTTGTCTCTATGTCATTGGAAATCCCAACACAAAATCCATGCTTATTGCATCCCAAGGCCTCTCTGGAATGTTCAATGGCTGAAACAATCCAGTGTTCTATTTCTTCCCCTTGGCATACTGAAAAATCTTACATTTGTTCTAAAATATCTTCACCTATGTTGTCATAGTTGGCCAATAATATGAACCATTTAATTGGGAAAATGTTTTTTCATGGCCTAAATGTCCAACTAGACCTCCACTGTGCTTTTCCTTCAGAAAATTCTCCCTCATTGAGCATCTTGGTATGCACAAATAGCATCCTTTGAACAACAACCCATCTTGAATCAGATATTCATTCCATTGGACTCTGTCTCTGAGTACAAGATTCACACACTCTTCATATGCCTCTCTAAAATCCGGATCACTGTGGTACATTTCCTTAAGGTGATCCAAACCTAAGGTTCCAATTTGAACCTCCTGCATAATCAAAATTCTCCTACTCAATACATCAGTAAACTTGTTAGCATTACCATAAATATGTTTAATGACAAAAATGAAGTTTTGCATCAATTATGTCCACTTAGCATGTCTCTGGTTTAATTTCTCCTGTCTGTTTATGAATTGCAAAGCTTGATTATCGCTATACAAAAAAAATCCTTCGGTACGAGATAATTCCTCCACTTCTTCAAGGATTGAATTATGGCATATAACTCTTTGTCATATGTAGAGTAATTATCTTTATCTTCATTCATCTTCTCGCTGAAATATGCAATAGGTCTTTTGTCTTGACTTATGACCGCTCCAATTGCAACTCCACTCGCATCACATCTCACTTGGAATGTCTTCCAGAAAACTGGTAAAACTAGAATCGGTTGTTCAGTTGTCTTCTCCTTCAATATGTTGAATATCTTCTCAGCCTCTTCTATCAATTTGAAAGACTTGTCTCTTTTCTTCACTGTATCCATCATTTGAGCATTAATCCCGCTAAAATTTATGATGAATTTTTGATAAAAACTGGATAATCCATGGAATCTTCTAACCTCAAAGATATTTTTCAATGACGACCATTCTCTGATCACTTTAACCTTTTCGAGATCCATCTTCAATTCATTTGAAGAAATCACAAAACCCAAATATGTGAGCTCTATCTTCATGAAAGAGGAATTTTTTCATATTAATCAACAAATTCTCTTGTTGCAGCCTCTTCATTACCAAAGTTGATTGCCTCAATTGTTCCCCCTTAGTCTTGCTAAATACCAGTATATCATCAAGATATACAATCACGAATTTTCCAATGAAATATTTTAGCAATTCATTCATCACCTTCATAAAATTAATCGGGGCATTTTTTAATATGAAAGTCATAACAAGCCATTCATACAAACCCTCATTTGTCATGAATGTTGTTTTCCACTCGTCACCTTCCCTCATTCTTATCTGGTGATATCAAATTTTCAAATATATTTTGGAAAAATAGTTCTCTCCACTTAAACAATATATCAAGTCATCCATCCTTGGAAATGGAAATATGTATATGATGGTGATCTTATTTATGGCCCTCAAGTCTATACACATTCTCCATCCAACATCCTTCTTCGGACTTAATACAGTTGGCACTACACACAGACTCAATATTTATCTGACCAATCGTTTTTCTAAAAGATCCTGAACCTATATTCTCACCTCCTCATTCTCTTGAGATGTCAATCTATATGCTTCTTTATCTGGTAGGCTTTCTCTTGGTTCAAGTCAATGTGATGACTGATAATTTTGATAGGTGGCAATGATTTTGGAAACTCATCCACTACTATATCAACAAAATTCTCTAGCAGTTCCTGAACTTCCTCGAGAAAATATTCCATTGAATTACTGGTAAGGATAACTCTCGGCTTCCTCACTAGAACAAACTACATCTCATGTTCATTATTTACTTCATTCAGGAGTTCCTTCCCACTCATGAGAAGTATGCCCATGCTAGATTCATCCTTCACCTTCGTTTCTTCAATTGGCAGCAACATGTGTGTCCTACCATTCTTCTCCAAAGTATAGGTATTTCTCCCCCATCATGACTAACATTTATGTCATACTGCCATGGTCTTCCCAACAAAAAATGACATACATCCATAGGGATCACATCACACATAATTTAATCCATATATCCTTTCATTTTAAATTCAACCAGGCATTGTTGAGTGATTGTTACCTGGTGACCTTTCTGCAACCATGAGACCTTATATGGTGTCATATGTGTAGTCATTTACAGCTCCAACTTCTCCACCATATCCGTGGATACTAAGTTGTCAGTGCTTCCACTGTCAATTATCACCTTGCAAACTTTGTCCTTTGTTTTCCAAGTTGCCTAAACAAATTGTTTCTACTTTTTATCTTTTCACTCTCCGCCTCTTGCTTCAAAATAACTTTCTTTGTAACGTCCCCAGCCATCCATGTTGGGCCACACTATGCCAGAGAACTCTTTTGTTCTCTATGTGGAACATACTGTAACATACCCAACAAATAACTGAGCTATGCCACATAAATGTTTTTCGAACTGTATGCAATTAAAAGATATACACACATAACTCTTGCAGAAGAATTATATATAAAAGGTAGACATACAAATACACAGATTCACACTAAAATAACAATAAACATATACATGCATCAATACAGGAATACCCATAAAAATAAACACAGTTATAATTGCACATATGGTAACCCATAAAAATAAGCACACAAATAACAATGCAACATGTAAATTTATCACACAATTGGAACTTATCTTGGTAATAATGTCACCAACTATGTGCAGACCTTCCATGAACCTCCCAGCCTTAGACCACATTGTTCATCACTCTCAATAGTGAGTCACCCCTGAACTGGGACTAAACTCCACCCGGGTAAAGGGATTCCTATCCAGGATAAAGGATCATAGACAACAGGAAAGACTTCGTCTTAGGTGCCAACTCAAACTAACAACCTACAATATCTCATTCCGCACATTCCTATCCCATGCAGGAAGCGTGCCCCTTCTCTACTCAAAAGTCCTTCGGTTTCCCCACTTCCATTCTAGGCTTCATCAACAGGACAAACAGGAAGTCTCAGAGAACTATAGTTGTAGTTTAGCACCTTCAGGAAATCAATTCATATAAATTCTCTCACCCAGAGAATTTATCACAGGCCTGACAACTCATCTCTTCAATATCCCTCGAGCTTGACAACCCGCTTCTTCAGTCTAGATCCCAATCTAACTAGATACACTAACACAAAATGGCTATCGATATTGGTTTAGGTACAGTCATGAAAATACAAAGGATAGCTCAATGGGTGTGTGCATGCTCATGGATGATTGATTGGATGACTGAATGATCGAAGGAATGATGGGAACAATGATAGAAATGATCGTAAATTGAACTAAGTCCCAACAATATGTATGCATGTCCCCAACTTGACACTTTTCATGTTGGGATCTACTTTGGCATACTTGTCCCCAACTTTAGAACTTAGGATAAAATAATTATCCATACTTTATGATTTAAGAAATATCAATATAATATTCCTTTTCGGCTTAAGCTCCCTAGTTTAGAACTTTTCCTTAAATTTTAGCCCTACCCTTTCCCTAACTAGTGGATTTTATTCCCCCATCTCTTTTATCATGGTCAGTCTGTGTGCAGTGATGTATTTGATATCAATTATGAGACATATATACAAAAATAGGCGCACTAGCCTTTAACATCTAGGCTCTTTGGCCTAATACAAACATAAGCACCCTAGCTTATAATAACTGGCTTACCAGCCTATAAAACCCAACATATACACAAAGGCTCCTTGGCCTCAATATCGCGCACACTCAAGTTACTACGCGCGGTATCCAGGAATGTGCCCACTTCACCATTTTATTGCACAGTACAAGTGCGCACTATGCCATGAAAGGTGCATACAAAAATAATATCAAACAACTCACCATATTAAGTACATTTTCACTTACATTACAATTGGGTTCAACCTAAGGATATTACATTCTTCATCATCAAGGACCTCCCATCCTCTGCACCTTCCACCTCAACATCTCGTTTCTTCACTTCTGAAATGTGAGCTTCACCTCCTTTCTTTCTCTCAGGACAATCCCAAGACATGTGCCATGTTTTACCACAAGAATAACACCTTACTTGTCCTCCTCTTCCTCTTCCTCTTCCTCTGGGAAAAGAGTTTCTACCACCACCCTACTTCCTCAGGAACTTCCTCCTCTCTCATAGTGACTATGTAGTTTCTCTGTCTCATCTTTTGGTTTATGTGCTTTATCCTAGGCAACACCTGTGCCTCTGTTCAAGCTTCAACCTCTATTTTGTTGAATCTTCTTCCTGGACAACTTCTCTTTTGATTTCAATGCAATTTGATACACATCCTATACTGTCCTAACTGTCCCCATGATGATTTCATCCTGAATATCATATCTCAGACCATTGATCTATCTGGAAACCTTCTCTTCATTTCTCTCTCTTTGTCCAGCTTTGATGATCAATTTGTAGAACTCCTCTGTGTACTCCTTCATAGTCAATCCTCTTTGTCTCAGGTTCTGCATCCTCCTAAACATATTTATATGGTAATCCTTGGGCATGAATTTCACTTTTAGCTTGGCTAGCATTCGATCCCAACTCTTGATCTTTTTTTTACCTTTTCTCCTCCTGTCGGTCTGCAGTTCATCCCACCATAGTGTTGCATGTCCTTTCAGCCTAGTAACAACATGTCTTGTCTTTTTCTCCTCTTCAACATACTCATAGTTGAAATAATTGTTCATTGCTCATATCCAATCAAGCAATTCTTCTGTGTCTACGTTTAGTTCATACATAGGGATGTCAATATTCACTCTAGATCCCAACTTGACAACGCCTTTCAACAAGCATTCTTCTGCAACATCCTCAGTTACTGCTTCTTCGATTCTACTTCTTCAATTTCCACCTCACTGACGTCTCTAGATTCAAGTGCTCTCCTTTTTTTTGTTTCCATGGCATCCAACCTCACACGTAATTATCTCATCTCACTTTCCATAGCTCTATTGGCTATGGGTGGCTCAACATGTCTTCTAGGCAGCATTATGTTGGCACTTCTGATACCACTCTTCACTATTAGTTTACCTTCTCTCCTTAAAGAAGTCAAATTTGTACTCACTCCGATACCACTCCTGGTGAAAACCTCCTTCCCTCCAAAGTGTTGCTCAACCTCCAAGACTTGGATCATTCAAAATACTGAGTTGAAGCGACTCTTTAGGTCCCTTTTTTCCTACTGGTGACCAGGACTATAACCGTGGGTCTAACCCTTCGTTATTCGGGCTTTAGGGATATCCCATACTCTTCCTTCAACCTTTCTTGAAACGTGCTTCTCTGAGTCTCCGGGATTCTACCGTGTGTCTCCCGAGTTTGTTAGCTCCACTATGGTTCGTAGTTTGCAACTTCACGAAACTATGACACTCTCATCCACGAATATTCGGATTCTCAATTTTCGAATTCCTTAATCTGTTTCCACGTGCTCCTTTCGCGACGAATGGCTAGGATCCATTCGCGACTTCAAACTTCACAAATTCACTTTTGTCAATCCTTATGACACCCCAAACTCCAAAGTGTCAAAACCCCTTACGACTATCCTTCATATGTCTCTCCAAAATCTGAAAATCTGGGATTGTTCATCTTCATCCAAAATCAATCTTTTCCACTGACTTCACTGAAGACTCCAGGGGCTCCTTAGATATTTTCCACTACTCTCCCTCCTAAGCTTTACTTATTTAGTTTCCTCTAGGCTCGTTCTTTGATACATAGTCAAAATCTTGATCCATGCACACTTTGTAATAGATCCTCTTCCTCAATTGAATCCTCTGTGGATCACTTTTCACTCCTTGCAATTGTTCTCCACCCATTTTTATCTCTCGTGACTAAAATCATGATACTCCTCTTGATATTTTGAGTCTAAAAACCCTTTCATGCACTCCTTGCAGATGTCGATGCACTCCTTGCATACATACAAATTTGCGTTATCTCTCTTGATCTTTTATGAGTCGAAGAAGACTCGATCACTCACTCCTTCCAGACACTATGAACTCCTTGCACTCACTCAATGAAGAGAAACCATCGGAACTTATCCACTATTAAAAGTAACTCATACGTTCAACTAAGAAAATACAGTCATGGATACAATAGCAAGGAAATAATAGATAATTGAACACAAACAAAGGCCTACCATTCATGCATTTAGATAGAACCAATTATATCACACATTTGGGACAATATTTCTCTTCTATATTCATCCAACTAAAACTTACATACATTCATACAGTAGTTCCCTGTATCCCTATGTTCTTGAATACAATGGAAATCTACACATTAGATTCAACAACCTTTAAACCAACCTATATTATGCAACAATACAAATCTTTTTATACAAAATGTTTCTCTTCAAGCATTTCCCTCCAACTACTCTATGCTATCATATCGGAATTAAATTCTATCAACTAATTATCATTTATTACAATGAATATCGAGTTAGACAGATAAGAACACAAGATCCAGATCTATACTACGATACGATTCATAAAACAAAATACATCCCCCATTGATCTTACACAATGGCTCTGCCTCCAATCACTAAAGATGTTCACAACTAAAGAAAAAAAACTTTGTCAGGTATTACATTAATACACCAGTCTTTGAAATTCAAAAACATTTCAAAATATGTGCTAATGCGCCGAGTTGTTTCCCGATTGTGCTTTGTTGGCAATGCTCCTGCATCAAGTACTAGGGTTCAATCCTCTAAGATCCAACAAAAGTTTGAATAACCTTACCTATTCATGGCCAATGGGAGACTTTCATGTGGACGCCTCTCATTTGTGTATCTCTTCCACGTTTCAAACTCCAATTGGTCCACTATATCGTATGGATTTCCAAGTGTGTATGGTTGGATGTATGGTGTGCGACATGGAAATCCATAGTGTGTCCATGTCAACATCGTATGGTCATATAGTTGTTCCAAGTGTCACCCTTTCAGTGGTGAGATGCGTCACCTTGACCTTTTTACTTTTGACTTTTGACCTAGTTGACTTGAATTTTGACCATTCATAACTTTTGCATATGAACTTTGTTTGAAGTCATTTTTTCTCCCTTGAAAATTTGTTTCCAATATCTATGCATTGATATCCTTTTTTAGAACAATTGATATTATCAAATTTTGAGCACTTATGATCTGTTCTAGACCTCTGCGAGCATTCTAGATCCTCCTAGACCCTTGTGAGCATTCCTAGATCCTCTTGGATCATTCATCCCCATTTGAAGCCTTTTAGACTACCAAACATTTTGATTACTCGACAACTAATTGAGGGTAAATATCCCTCACCTTACTGATCTCGATCCACTTTTATTTTCTTGGTTTTACTCCTTTAATACCAACTCGAAGATATTACACATTACCTCGTTGTGAAGTTGTGATTCTTCTATAGAGAATAACATATTCATGTAGATAATATGGATCAAAATAATCAATTGTTGTAACTTGAATACTTTCATCTTCATCGAAATCATAGAGGGCTCATAAAGATTCAAATTCTCAACATTTACCACTAAATACATTTGCATGTAGGTTGGTAGATATAAATGAAAGGAATTAGTACAAATTTTTTTCAAGATCTTGAATGGACCATATCGGATTAGTCTTATATTTTCACCTTCACCCTTCATTCTATCTATTTTGACGTGTAACCATACTTGATCACCGAATTCAAACTGATGATGCACCCAAAGGTTTTCATTCCTTTCCTTGTACTTGGCTTGGATTTTCTCCAGTCGCTATTGTATTGCTTGATGTACCTAGCGAATATTTTGAACGAATATCTTAGTTTTATCTATATCATCTTGTCCATCCTCTTTACTTTCTTATCCAAAATAAAAATCCATAGGTTATTTAGGAAAGTACCCTAAACATACTACAAAAATAGTTCGTTGACTAGAAGAATGCATGGCATGGTTATAGGCATGTTGTCCATAAGGAAATTGTCCATCCCATAAATTAGGATGCTTGCTACAGTATCCTTGAAGTAGATTTACCATTTTTATGTTTACCACATCTTTATGTGTATCTAGATGTAGGTTAAAATTCATTCTCTTCTCTATCTTTGTATCCATCAGCTCCCATAAATGAGATCAAAACGTCCCCAAAAAATGAGAGTCTCTATATGATATTATAGATGTAGATAGCCCAAAATGAACCCAAACATTATAAAAGAACATATGTGATGTTTGTTTAGTTGTGAATTCTTTTTTTCAAGGAATTAATATACACAGATTACTAAACCTATACATGATGAAATATAAATAATTGTGACCTATCCTAGACATCGAAAAACCCCATACAAAATCCATATAGATACTTTCCCATGGTTTCCAAGGTACTGTAAGTGGCATATATAATCCCAACATTTTGTTGTTGGGATTTCTTTTGGCATACATAACACATCCTTTCACAGACTTGGAAATTGTCTCATTCATTTGAAGCCAATAACAATATATTTGCAACTATTCTACTATATTACCAACCCAAAAATGACTACAAATGAGAGATGTGTGAGCTTCTTTGATTACATTTACTCTTTCATCTCTCAGTATACATAGTTTTCTAGGATGATCTAAAATAATTTCATGCACATGATAATATAGCTATTGATTTCCATGCCTTAATGCATCATATACATCTATAAAATAATCATACTTAGTATATTATTCAACATAACTTTCATGAGATAAAGGATTATACCTTAGTATTATTGATGCATTAACTACTGGTCTTGAAAACATATATGCAACCTTGTTATGAATACCTTTATTATACTTTATTACCAAATGAAATTGTTGTAATAAACCCATCCACCTGAAATGTCATGAGTGTTGTATCTTTCTATGCGACTGCAAATACTGTAATGGTTGATGATCTGTATGAATTATGATCTATTTTCCATTAAGTAATGCTTCCATTTTTTTACACTCTGTACCAATAAATACAATTCCTTATCATATGTTGTATATTTAATCACAACCTACGAAAAATTCTTAGAACGATAACATATAGTTTTACCTCGTTTCATCAAGATTGCTTCCATGGCATATCCACTTGCATCGGTTTGAATATCAAATGACTGTTGCAAATATGGAAAAGTCAAAACTGGTGTGGTGCTTATATTTTCCTTCAATGTCTCGAAGGATTTATGTTTCTTTCCTCTTCATTGAAAGACCCATTTAATACTTGTTAATGCATGTAGAGGGGTTGTGATAAAAAGAGAATTTAGAAATGAATTTCATCCAATATTGTACTACTCCTAAGAAGCTCCTGACTTCTATGGCTGTAGTTGGATTGGGCCACTTCACAATGACATCCACCTTTGTGGGATCTATCTTTAGCTGACTATTTTCTACAATATATCCCAAATATACTAGATAAGTTTTTCCAAATTCACATTTAGATATCTTTACATACCACTTCTCCTTCTTCAACAGTTCAAAGAATGTCTTGAAATGCATTATATGATCTTCCCATCTTCGACTAAAAATCAATATGTCATCCAACTAGAAGATTAAAAAATAATCTATGTATGCTCTAAAAACATCATTCATTTCCCTCATAAATGTCGCAGGAACATTGAATAACCCAAATGGCATAACCAACCATTCAAGCAACCCATGATTTGTCTTGAAAGCAATTTTCCATATATCGCTTTCTAGAATTATGATCCAATGGAAACCACTTTTCTATTCCAGTTTAGTGAAATAAACAACAATATTTAATTGATCAAATAAATCATCCATTTTTGGAAGAGGATAACTGTT
>ML793281.1:133457-170382 GCA_009831015.1 Picea engelmannii | reverse complement strand
TTCTTGGCAAAACCATTCTCTCTGACTTCAGATTCTGAGTGTGTTTGATTAGTTGAGAACTAGTGATTGGTTGAAAGTTGAGTACTTGGTTTTTCTCATTTGCTTATTGGTTTGAAAGAACATTTTCGTTTGCATTGAGAAGACTAATTGGTTTACTCTTTATTTTTTCTTTCATTGAAAGAGTCGATTGGGTTGTTATTTCTTGATTCTTTATGATTTGATTTTTGTCTCTCTCGTTGGTATAGTGAGGGTTCTTTTTGGAAAGTGAACAACTATCTTTTCTTTCAAAAAATTGTTTTTTAGAAAACATTGCAAAATCAAATTTTAGAGATTGTTGAAGCATTTGAAAAAGACAATAGAGAATTTTCATTTGATGAATGATTGTTTGCATTGACATTTGAAAGGAAATTTTGCATATAGTTCATGGTTGATCTGGAAAACTTCTTTCTCTCCCATACATAGGATTCATTGAATGAAAAGTGATACATTTCATTCTCATCCTTGCATTATTGGGTCAGAGTCATACAACATAAGTTTCACTTCCGTTACCTTTGAGTAAACAACAACTCTTAAAAATATTGCGTAATCCTAAAATTTATCTAGTAATTTTTTTTTTAGGGCTCTTTTACACCAACATTTAGTTAGGCTAGTGCTTTGGAGTAGGAAGAGGGATACACTCTCCAAAAGCTCAAAACACACAATAGCATCTTGAGTTAGGGATGTTAAATTCCATTTGCAACATATTGTCCTAGGAAGCCCTTCTCACACAAGGGTCAAGCACTAGGTCGCATTGGTGTTGGCAGAGTTACTCACCCTGCTTTGTTGACATCAGTGTAGAGATTTCACGTATTACGGGGGTCACTCGGAGGTATACCCACAGTGATGAGTGGAAGCCTTTTGAGTTGATTTTGGGCTAGATACCCTACCCTTACGTGTGGATCGGACTGTCGACTGTTCCCCCAGGCTTTAATGTTGTTTGTGGTGACCTTAGTGGCCTATCTCTCTAGGTTCTTACCCAAGGTGACTGTGAAGGGGAAAGTATTTGCAGTACCTGGAATTGACGTTGATCAAACTCACTCGGGCTCCTTGGAGGGTATACCCACGATTATGTGTGGGAGCTTGCACCAGGGTGTAAGTCCATTAAGCAGGTCATCAGCATAACTTTTCCACCCTAGCCCCACCCCTTCTCGTCTTGTTGATGCGACATTGGATTTCATCACCAACTAGTGGCTTCGAAATTAGAAGGTCTTGTTTGCCTGGTGATTTCTTCCTAGATTTTGTTTACTAGTGCGTGTTGTTTGTTTCTCGAAGTTGACCATAAGAATTTCTTCGCGAAGCTTGTCACTCGTTTACAATTTCTCCCCCACGACGTTCACGTAGAATGCAAGGTTTATCTCCAAAGCATCTGGACGGTTCTCAAACTTTTCCTACCAGTACACCTGAGGGCTCTCCTCACTAGAGTGACGTCCCAGTTGTTACCCCACCACACGTGGAAACAAGTGACGTACCATTTGTCACCATCCCACAAGTGGAATCAACTGACTCTCTAGAACCTTTTTGAATTACCAATACTAGAGAGGACTTTCGCATTCGCCGTGGTGAACGACCTTTTGTGCAATTAAATTCTTCTGGAGAAGCAGTTGTTACATCTTCTGAATCAACCGTTGGGCCTTTTACCAGTGTAGAAGGCCGATATACTTTTTGGTTGGGTGATTTTCGAAGGGTCCTTTTTGGTACTGAGTCACCTACAGTTTACGAAATCAACCCTCCAGTGTTTTTCAAGACAGAGACTGTACCGGTGACTACCACTTATCACTTTGTTCTCCCTGACGAGATGGCCCATCTCGCGAATACTACGAGTGTCCCAACCGGGATTACTGCAGCTAGTCTTTCTCTTATCAATACCCAGCGAATGCTTCATGTCAACCCGACACTACCACCCGGTTACCATGCGTTGAATACTTTGTTGAATGCTTCCAATCCAACACCTCCGCAAACCCCAGCCGGTTCTCCAGGTGGTCCTCCTTTTCCTCGGCACCCTATTCCCGGTTTTATTCCGACACTCCCTCAATTTCCTTCTGGCAATCCTAATCCTAGTGGCACTATACCRTCCATTACACCAAACTTCCAGATTCTCGTTGGTGGAAAAGGTGGTACGTTTCAACCTCCTCTTACCGGACAAGTTCCCGTTACTACTCAACCTTGTATTGGAACACAACTTCCGGTTGGAACTCCACMTACTTTAGGGGGACCAACCCCACCTTTTGGACAAAATKYACCTCCTTCTTTGGCACAATATTGGAATCAGATGATACAAAATCTTCCTCAAATGACTGGGGGGCAGCCGACTGTCCCTACTATAGGCCAACCATATCCAGGTATACCCAATCCCATTTGGGGTCAGAGTCACAATGCTCAAACTCAGGGCCCTACTCAAACTCAAGGTTACCATCCTTGGAATTACTATCCTCTCCAACCACCACCGAATCAGTCAGGGTCTTCCCACTATGGGTAGACTGCATACGGTCCTACTGGTTTGCCAACAGGGCTTCCACCTCAAAGTCACCAGTACCCGCAAGTGAATTGACAGTTACCTTTTCTTGCTACTTAGGATTTTCTAGACTTGTCTAGGATTCTAAATGATCCTATTCGTCACTCTCCCCAATGGCCTGTTATTCCATCCAAGCTTCCATCGAACATTCCTAAATTTGATGGCAAAGTGGGAGAGGACCCGAACAATCACGTTATGAATTTTCACTTATGGTGTTCATCCAACTTGTTGATGGATGACTCTATTCATTTACGTCTTTTTCAACGAACCCTTACTAGTTTTGCTGCGAAGTGGTATATTGAATTGCCACGAGGTTTCTTCTCTGATTTTAACACCCTAGCTATGGCTTTTCTTACACATTACCAGTTATCGATCCGGTATGATACCAGGACTAAGATTTTGACTTCCTTCAAACAAACTAAAGGCACTCATATATCAGATCATATCCATGAGTGGCGAAGGAGACGACGCCACATTAAACTTGAACTCCATGATCAGTTACTGGCAGAATGGTTTACAAAATCCTTTGTGAATGAAATTGGTAAAGACATTTACATGGGTGGCGTTGTTATGGAGGAGAAGGATACAAGTCATGCTCAATATCTTGATCTCGTTTATTCGCAAACGATAACACTTTACGATTTGCTACTTGAATTACCTCGTCCTGGTACTTCCATCACTTCAACTACTCCAGCTGCCTCACATGCAGATGACGGTGTGATTGGTACTACCCAAGCCCATTCACATTATGTTTCAAGTATAACCCCTAAATCTACTTCTTCTAATGTTCAAAATGCTCCATCTCCTTCCACTTCCACCAGTAAAACTTCTGAGGTGAACGTCGTTCAATCTACCCCGACCGATAAAAATAAATCGAAAAAAGAGAGAGGCAAGAATAAGGAGGGAAAAAATAATAATCAAACAGAGAAAACTAAAACCCCTCCTGTTGAAGATCGGGATAAGTGAAAACCACGATACCCTTTCCTTATCTGTGGTAATGATCACTACACGAAGGATTGTCCATGACATGCCGAGGTTACTAAGTTCCTTCAAGGAACGCCAAAACCATCTATGTCTACAGTCTTGTCCCAACCTTTCCCGTCTCAACAACATGCTCAGTTGGTCATCCATGACCAACCATCTACTTCTACGACATCATATGTTTTGATGTGTACCGTTGATTCTAAGCCAAACAACATTGCACTTGTGACTAGAGCCAAAGATTATTCTCCGTCTAAGGAGAAGGTTGACAATTTACCTCCTGCTTTGGTAGAACCCTCTCCACCGACTCCACCTACAAACGGTCCTCTTCATATCGAACGACCGAGCCTTGATACAGTTCTATTACCACCCCCAAAAGGTGTCGTTAGGAAATCGGCTTTCAATCCTCATGCTCGTGTGGCCCAGAACTACAACATTGTTGAAGATCTGGCCCAGGAACCTTCAGCGATGTCCGCCCTTGAAGTCCTTCAGTCTTGTCCTACACAACAAAAGGCATTGTTGAAAGCTATAGGTGGCATTGATCCAACCGATATGAATTTAATAGTCTTTGACTTGGAAGATCATATTCCAAGGTTACCCCCTCAGCTTGTGTTCCAGATACAAGTTGTTGTCTCTGACAAGAACATTTGTCGAACTGTTATCGATGAGGGTGCCTCTACGTGTGTAATGTATTTTTCTTGTTGGAAAGCCATTGGATCTCCTCCTTTAAATGAATCACAAAATACTCTGAAAGCCTTCAATGGCTCTGGTTTTAAGCCTTACGATGTTCTTCCTTTGTTTCCCGTTACATTAGAAGGTAAGACGGTCCAAGTTGAAGTGGAAGTCTTCGATGCTCCCCTTAATTATAATCTTCTGCTTGGTCGTAGATGGATAAATTCCATGCGTGCGGTTGTGTCAACACTTTTCTGTGTAGTACGTTTTCCTCATCAAAGAAAGGTAGTTATTGTTGACCAACCTTCCTTCTTCAATTCTGATACTCGTACTAGAAACATTTTGTTTATAACTAAAACTCCACTGGGTTACGAGAATGTCGGTGTAGGCCTTTTAAAAGACTCTTCATTAATGGGTACTTTCCCCATTCCACCGCCCGATGTTCCACGCCCGCCAGTTACTTCTATCAACATGATATCCACCATACCTCATGAACTTCCTATGTCTTCCGGCCTTTAGATAGTCCCTGACCCTGGAGATCACACTCGTTTCGGCGGCGTCATGTCATTAAGTCTGGTTGAATCTATTTATCAGGCCATTCAATCGGCAACAAATTCTACCCCCTCTCTTGATGAGTTGTCTCCTGATCCTTTCTGTGTCATCTTTCCCATTGACGAGATGATCATGTACGTCATGGAGGACACCCCTTGGGACGATGGGCATCATTGTTCCATACTCTTTCTGGAACAACACACTCTCAAGAACTACCAATGGATTTTCACTTCGTCGATCGTTGTTGTCATATCGACCGTTCCCGGATCTACACATGATGTGTTTGACGAAGGGAACCTTAGTAATATCTCTCCCACGATTCCCATTGACATATCTGTTAAACCTGGGATAGTTGAAAATGTTCATATTGGAGCTTCGTGTTCTCCAGATGAAATCGTCACCTATACATCTCTGTTCAAAGAATTTTGTGACATCTTTGCCTAGAGATACGAAGAGATGCCAGGTATCGGCCCTGCTATTGTTGTACATGAGATAAAGACATACCCCAAAGCTAAACCTGTCCAGCAGTGCCTTCGTCCAGTCCACCCACGTCAAGCAGCGGCTATCAAGCTCGAGGTTGAAAAACTTCTCAAAGTCGGTTTTACTTATCCGGTGGCTCTGACAGAATGGGTTTCCAATCCTGCTCCAATTGATAAGATAGGTGGCAGTATTTGTGTATGTGTTGATTATAGGGATATTAACAAAGCTTGTCCAAAAGACAACTTTCCAACCCCTTTCATCGACCAAATTGTCGATGACTGTGCTGGAAGTGAAATCTTCTCTCTCATGGATGGTTTCTCCGACTATAATCAAATTAACATCGCTCCCGAGGACCAACATAAAACTGCTTTTATTTTTCCTTGGGGTACTTTTGCCTATAGGAAACTCCCCTTCGGTCTTAATAACGTTGGCACGACATTTGAACGTGCTATGTCTTATACTTTTCATGATATAAATCATATCGTTCAACCCTATTTGGACGATTTACCAGCTCATTCTTTGCACCACGTCAATCACCCCACTCATCTCCGAGCCATTTTCATTCGTTGTTGGTTCTATCGTATCCGTTTAAATCCTCATAAATGCATTTTTTGCATAGAATTCGACCGTCTTCTAGGTTTCATCATTTCACATCAAGGGATCTGGGTAGATCCTCTTAAGGTTGAGGTGATTCTTAATCTCCCTCCTCCTTCTACACTGCGCCAGTTGCAAAGTTTGCAGGGGAAAGAAAACTTTCTTCGTCATTTCATCCCTAATTACGCCGATATTACTCGTGGTTTTACGAAGCTACTAAAGAAAGATTCAGAGTTTGTATGGGATATTGTGGCCAACAATGCTTTTGAGGCTTTGAAGTTGTCCCTCACGCGAGCTCCGCTTCTATTTCCTCCGGATTATAGTCATGAATATTTTCTTTATCTTGTTGCCTCAGAGTATACCATTGGTATGGTTCTTGCTCAAGAGGATGATGCACATGATGAACATGTTATTTATTACTTGATTTGAAGTCTCACATCAATTGAAATCAAGTATCAACATGTTGAAAAACTGGCTTTGGCTTCCGTTCAAGTCGTTCAACGCTTTCGGCATTATATTCTCTCAAGGAAAACTATAGTGATTTCTCATTGCAACCCTATGCAACACATTTTGACATGTCAATTGCTAGGGGGAAAATACTCTAAATGGATTGTCATACTCCAGGAGTTTGACTTGGAATTCGATCGTGCCACGTCTAAGAAATCCTTAGTTGTTGCTAAGTTAATATGCGATTTTCCTCACTCTGCCACGGAAACTGTAGCAGTAGATTCATTACCCGATGAATCTCTTTTCCTTATTGGCACTGGCGATATTTGGTATGGAGATATCATTATATATCTCCAAACCCAGACTTTCTGGCCTGCTTTGTCTAGTACTGAACGACGTCGCATCCGTTATCAAGCTCGTCAATATATTATCCTCGGGGATACTCTTTACCGTCGGGGAATTGACTTTGTTTTTCGACGTTGTCTGACATTTGATGAAGCTAAGAAATCTCTCAATGACTGCCATTCCGGAGCATGTGGTGGTCATATGTCTAGGTATGCTACTGCCCAGAAGATCCTATGCACAGGGTATTTTTGGCCTTCCTTGTTCAACGACTGCATTACTGCCATTCAGAAATGCCATGCCTACTAAACCTACAATCAGAAAATTCGGTCACATCCTACTCCTCTTCATCCTGTGGTCTCAGTTGGTCCTTTTGCAAAATGGGGCATTGATTTTATGACATGTCACCCTCACTCGGTCGGGGGGCATGGTTACATCATTGTAGCTGTTGATTACTTTACAAAATGGGCCAAGGCGATGCCAACATTCGATAATACTGGAAAGATTGCAACGTTGTTTCTTTTTAACCATGTCATAGCTCGTTTTTGTATTCCCCAAGCTATCGTTACTGATCACGGTAGTCATTTTAGGAATTTTATGATGTATGAACTTATGAAAAAGTTGGGTCTTCATCATGATAACTCAACACCCTATTATCCGCAAGCCAATGGCCAGGTCGAAGAAATCAACAAAGTTCTTATAACTATGCTTCGACGGATGATAGGAATTCATAAAACAAGCTGGCATATGATGTTGTTTTCAACATTGTGGGCATATCAGACATCTTTCAAATCCGCTACTGGGTTTACGCCCTTTCGATTAGTCTATGGTGTGGAAGACATTCTTCCTATAGAATGCGAGATACCTTCTCTGAAGCTAGCTGTCGAACTCTTACCCAATACTTCTGCTGAAGAAGAACATCTATTGTATCTGATACGATTAGACGAAACTCGACGTGACACCACTCTAGTAATAGAAGCCTAGAAGAAATGTGTCAAGGCACAGTATGACAAGCATGTCAAGCCTCACGTTTTCTCTGAAGGTGATCTTGTTCTTCTTTATGAACAGGATCGAGATGCGTTAGGAGATGGGAAATTCGAACCAATGTGGCAAGGTCCTTATATTGTTCGTCGAGTTTTGGAAAAAGGAGCATATGAACTAGTCGATTACGATGGTATCCCTTTGAGTGAACCCAGGAATGGGTTGCACTTGAAGAAGTACTATGCATAAATCATTTGTGCACAAGTACTTGTATTTTATGTGTCATACTTTGTGCATGTTACTTTAGTTTTCTTTTTGACGTTATTTGGTCTTTGTCCTTATGTGATGTTGTGTTTGATTGCCAGATGTTGGAGTCTTCCCTACCCTATATTGGCTTCGCTGATGGTGCTAGCCGTAGTACTCAGAACCTAGCTTCCGCTGTGTGGGCAATCTATGCCCCAACAAATGAACTTATATCTTTACGAGGTGTATGTCTTGGCCGTGCAACCAACAACATTGCAGAGTATAGCGCCATTATTGAATTACTGGTTGATGCTATCCCACTCGAAATTCGTCATTTGGTTGTGCGACTTGATTCACAGCTTGTGGTACTTCAGTTAAGTAATATCTACTCTATTCGAAGTCCTACTTTGTTACGAGTGTATTTGCGAATTCGCCTCTTGGAATGTTATTTTGATCGCATTGAATATCATCATATTCCTAGATGTCTTAATACATTACAAGATGCATTGGCTAATTATGTATTGGATAGACATTTGAACCATTTATAAATTAAACACATCAAAATTCACACATTATAAAGTAAACCAGTAGAAACCATTTGTATATATAACAATCAAAAGAGTTTTTACAAAAAGTTTGTCCAAAGACCAAAATATCAAAATTTGAAGCTCGTAGCTTCTACAAAGTGATGTCATGGATGGCGTTCACGCTAAAACACGACTTCCCTAGCAACCCTACGGAGAAGTCGACCCATAGTTGTTGATACCCCTATAGTGTGACGTTGATCGCATCATGGAACCTCTTCCAGAGTCATATCTGGAATGTCTGCTGTCAGGCCCTCTAAATTTTGTTCCAACACCTGATAATCTTTGGCATATTATGGTGTTGTTGCTGCTACCTCTCCTCGTCGCTAGATAGGAGAGGTGCCAGGAGGTCTATACGGTCCAACATCTGTGTTATCAACAAACATTTTGTGTTAGTCTTTGGATAAATATATAAAACAAAAACATTTGAATATGATAAAAAATTCAAAAACATTTAAAAAGAGAAAATGAGTGTACTTCTTACCGAGGTCTCCCCACTGAGTGTCCTCAGGCAGTGTTAAATCCATATCTCCTCCGAAATCCAACCCAGCATAAGCGTAGTCATCGACCATCAACATTTGGTTTTGAAGCCAGTCAAAGAAAATATCGTCGTACTTGACGATTGGTCCTGCCACGTGCCGGGCCATGAGTCGACACCATCTCAACATTCTTGGATCCCTAGGACCCAGGAATTCCCACTCAACCTGTAGTCTAAATACAGGGTCCCTCTCGAGGAAGAAGGAAACTAACAAAGATCCATACCCAAATTGTTTCAATTCACCTCGCCTGCATTTGGTTAATTGCCTTTTGATACTACGAAGCACAACATCTGCCCAGTTGAATACTCGAGGCTCAGTACACTCGATGGCATACTAGAAGTAGCTCTGTAATGCCATATGAGGAGCAAAACTCCCGGCCATCCGAGAAATAGTAAAAAGGATAGTGCGGAGGGTCAAGTCTTGTACCCCCTAGATAGCAACTTTTCCCTTTTTCCTCTCAGCCTCAGGTACACAGTATTGATTGCAGTACTTACTCATCTTTAGCCAACCACCTCTACTACCGGTCAAGATGACATAGTACCCCCATTGGGATAATCTGGTCAAAAAGTATATGTCATCAATGTCTATGGACAATGTGTGAGCTCTTACATTGAAAACCTGCTTATCTGGGTCCCACATATGGACCAGGTACTCTAGTATTCTGACTTGGGCCCTCATGCCCGGGATGCGAAATTATTTTAAGAGCCCACAATCTCTCAATGCAGCTATGGTAGGAGGATGATTCTCAACATTTGCATTATCCTCTTCATGTTCTCTTTCACGCCACTCAAGCACCATGTTTATGGCTATTTATCAGCACAAGGAACATAAAAGGAGGATTAATGATTTTATTCATGATCTAGATCTTTTTCATTGGCTAAATATTTTAAAAAAAATTGGAGTTTGCGGTTCTCGCAGGTGCCCCATTAGCACAATGCGAGAACCTCGCAGGTGGCTTAAAGCTCACCTATGAGAACGCATCATTCTTGCAGGCCCCGTATGGGCTACCTGCGAGAATGCCTATGCGCATGTAGGGTTCAAAAAACAAATTCAAACTGAAAAACTAACCAATGAAATCAAAAATTTAAACCATGAAAATGTCAAGAATGAAGAGCTTACCTTAATGTTGTAGATGGCTCGTTGAATGATCTCTTGTAGCTCCCAAAAATTAACGCCAAACTCGGAGGGTAAAAAGGGGGTTTTGGAGCTCAATAGTGGAAATGTGAAATGATATGGTAAAAATGATTATTTACTCATTTGATTTACTTTTTGCTATGTCATTTTGGGTTTTTTATGCTTATTTATTGAGTAAACCTAATCCCTAATATCAATATGAGTGTAATGAATTACAGGTGTGATGACGTTGATAATTAAAAACAAGGGTATGGACATATTTTTCTTCGTTATGGCGTGTTTTTGATTGTTTTTTAGGGTTTTTACATAAAACCTCGAGCATCATTTTTGTCCGTTCTTATGCTCGTAAATATATGAGAACGTGATTGAGCATAGTTTTATCACTTTTTCGGGCTCAACAAGGTTATACGAAAAGGGAACCCCCTGGAGTCCTCTTTAAGCTCTTTTCAGACTCTCTAAACATGAAAAGATCGTTGAGCGGCCTTGCTATTTTCACGCTCGCTAAATTATTTGAAGTACGTGTCTGGTGAGCGATAATTTATCTCTTTTTCGGTCTTATCTAGACTATCTTACGAAAAAGGAACTGACAGAGTTCTCTTTTAAGTGTTTTTCCAAACTCTATAATCTTGAAAAACCTTCGAGTTTTCTATCTCTAGACTCGTTAAACAAACATTAACAGACCCGTGATGGGACCGAACCACTCCTTCTTAGGGTTCGTTAAATATATTCTGAGGGACTCGTCCGAAGGATGAGTTTATATCAACAAGAATATGTTATCCTCCTCAAGCTTGTGTAAAAATAAAGAGGTACTTGCCATAAATGGTGGGGGAAATTTTGGGAAAGGGATATGTTTCATCTTCGTATTGATTGGAAGTAAGTGTCGCTCTTGAACATGACACCCCCTATTCATCATATGAAGCCGGTTTGGGAAACCCATTGGTCTCTCATTTGATTGATTACAAGGTCATTCATGTGTTGTCTTTGAGTCAATGCTGCCAAATCATTGGTCGTGTCATTCATATGTTCAAGAGAAGTCCATCTGAAACCTATATTGAGTGGGCCATCTGCAGTTATCCATTCTCTCTGTGTTGGTATTCCCTGTGTCCAGTCCAATTTGCAACATGCTCTGTTTCACCTTCAAACTCTGTTACTCATTTCGTGTCATTGATGGGGGATACATTAAGGCCCTCCTGTGACGAGTTTTGTTTCGTTGACTTCAGCTCATTATCCGGAATCAAGACTTAGAAATTATTTAGTACCTTGGAGCTTGCATGCCTCAATGGCAAGTTTCCTCGCTTTCGACAGTGGGTTTACATCATTGACCCCTGATCGAAATATTCTGTCGGATGTTAGACATCAACTCATTTATTCACAATCGATGGATTGTACTATAGTACATTGGGAGTCATTGACATCAATGGTGATTTCCCTTACACTTGTTAACGGTCTCATCAATGACCGGTAATCAAGTGGTTTCTACCATGTTCGACTTCAACACATGTAATCACATGGTTAGATTCGTACTTTGGGTGATGATATTTAAGACCTTGGATATTATCTTTGTGATCCAGGTTATGATGGAGTATGTATAATTTGTGACACATAGATCCACTGTGTATGTTTTGTGGCTATTTCGTCTTGATTTGAAATTTCTCGCATAGATCCATAGTGTATTCAGGTGGCTATGCTATATTTTGACAACATGGATCCACAGTGTATGATTGGTGGCCATGACCTTTGTCTATAATGACATCAGTCTGTGATCTGAGTATGGGAATGACTACCTCAGAATTGGTATATATGATATTCTGCAGATGCTTGGGTGTTTGCAGGTTTCCGATTAGATGTGCTCCTAGTTCTCGACACACACATGTAGCTTACAAAGTCTATCGGCTGTCACTAGTTCCAACCTCATACTTTGGGGGAAATTCTGTTACCCATGATTTTGGTCGTCATGATGATGTATTGATGATGGTGTACTCAGGATCTTCATTAGAACTTTCTCCAGAGAAAAGTTACCTTCATCTCTTTCTAGAAATCACATTTTTTGAGGAAGGTTCACAGGCTGCTAACTTATTTTCCTGTGAGAATGCATGATTCTCGCAGGCTGCCTTAAGCCAGGGTGCGAGAAGTTCGCACTGTGTCTAAATGCTAGGGTGCGAACTATTTCTAAAGAAGGGAAAAAGATGAATTCTCGAAGCTTCTAGAAGGGAATATTCTAGAAGAATGAGATGGAATTCAAATGGTTATCTAAGTACTAGATTTCCTGATATTTTGGGATCATTCTTATCCAAGTAACTAATTCATCCTCTCCTATATATTGAGGGGATTCTCATGGAAAAGGTTAGAACCAAACAAGGTTAAGTGAGACATTGGAGAATTGGTGAAATATTGTATGAAGGACTGAAGCTACAGCAGCTAGGGAACTCCAACAAGTTTATCAAAAGTGGTTGATCTTCTTCATGAAAGTGAGCAAGTGTGTGTGTGTCAGAGCTAAGGGCCATCAAAAGGAAGTTTGAAACATCAAGGCTCAGGTTGTAATATTTACTTTCCATCAATATGATACAGTAATGTTTCCCTTTCCCATAAAGTTAGTTCTACTTTATTGTATAACTCCTTGATCATATGCATAGATTGTGCTTTCTTCACTTTGGTTGGTTTGTATTGTTTTGATCTTGACTGTACGAGAGCACTGGAGCGAAGCAGGAGAAACAAAGACCAAAGGAAGCGATCATAAGGTATTTTCTTTAATCGTGTCTCCTAGTACATTCAATAGTTAAAATCTAGGGAAAGAGTATCATTATGTCTTGCTTTGTTCTAGATCCAGGTGGATCTAGGGAGATCGGTTTGTGTCCACACTTACGGATTTATCCAATAACAAATCTATATAGCTATGAATAGCTCATGAATCTATTTAAATAGTAAAGGGATTGTTATTGATCATACCTTCTACTTAAATCATGTGTGATTGAAATTTTTCTTGCTTGTTTTCCACGGCTGCATAGATCCTTGGTACACTTCTACCCATTTTCTCCACTATTTCAGATTGCTATACATTGTGGAAAAATATCACTTTGTCACTTTTGTGAGGACAATATCTATACTTATGGTATCCTTTACAACCCCAAGATTGAATGGGTGTCTCCCTTGGCCTTTTCCCACCTACCTCAATCATCATATACTCTCTAAATATGGTTGTCCTTGAGGATTGTTTCTGAAAAATGGTGGCTTGTTCCCCTTCTACCTCTGTTCCCTCTTAAAGTTATTCTTGTCTTCCCAAGATATTTGTAAGGTATGATTTCCCTTATGCTGATAATATAAGCACTTGGATCTCCTTATGGTTTCCTCTAATATCTTTGGAAAGTCTTGGGATCATCATATTGGATCTTGTCACTGATAAAAGATGGCAGCCTACTCAGATATCTTTGGTTCTTAACGGTCTTATCCTTTATGAAGGAGACATACTTCAACAATTCTAAAAATGTCTTTTCATACTCATCAATGGTTATGTTGCCCAGTTTGAGTTCAAAGAACTCTTTCATATTTTTGTCATAATACCTCTTGGTCAGGTATTTCTTCTGAAAATGATTCTTGAATTCCTTCCAAGTCACATTTTTATCTTTGATGTGTTTCACTTGAAAAAAATGATCCCACCACATGGATTCCTTTCCTTTCAGCTAATAAATAGAAATTATTCCTTCTGCATGAGAATAATAGTTTCATTATTAGCCTTCTGAATATGGACATATTTCTGCAAATTTCTGAGGGTCTCAACAAGATTTATGTCTTCCTCCTTTCCTACTCTATGTCTATTGGAGTTGGTTCCTTTCATACCCAACTGGAAATTCATCCCTCTGATTTCATCCTCTTGACTATATACTATCTGTGTATCATCCATCACTTTGTACTCTGTGTTGATTCTGATCTGACAGTTTGTTAACTTTGCAAAAATTTGTAGCCAACGGAACTTGTCAGGCTAACTATCTAAACAATTCATGAAAACTTGAACCATTCTAGTTCAATAATATATATCAAACCTCTTTTCTGTTGATTTCCTGAGAAATTGACTATTCAAATCTGATCTTTGGGTGAACACTTCTCTTCTACTGTTCAATACCTTCCCAACACTTTTTTCCATGCTCAATTATGAGTGTTGAGAAGGAAGTTATGGATACTCTAACAATTTGTCTTTTCTATGATGCAATCTCTATACATGGATTCTTTCAACTCAGAGTCGAATTGGCTATTGTATCCATGTTGGATCTCTTATTCAAGTTTGCAAACCTTCCTTACTTTTTTAGGTGTATATTTGTACAATCAAGAACCTTACAGACTCTTTCTCTAAGCCCTTTCATGTTCCTAAAAAAAAAATTCAGGCAGTAGCCCATTTTCTTCAGCCCCCAAATTCATGTGACCATGGGCTATGACCAAGCGCTAGATTGATAGGCGCTTATCTGGAACTTCGGTGCTTCAGAGCTTCAGAGTTTTTCACAACTCCAAACTGTCAAATCCCCCGGAGTGTCGAATTGGAGAACTCATGAAGGACGATGGATCAATGGTCAATGGCTTCCTAGCATCCAATGATTGATATTTACTACAGAACTCTAGGCTTCGGGGATTTTCTAAGAACTTCTTCATAGATCTCCCAGAGTGTTGAATTACTGGAAATCCTATCCTTCCTCCACGTTTCATTTCCTGATAAACAATCATGATTAACTCCCACCTCCAGGAGTTTCTTAATTCAATAAACCAACAACCCAATTCCCTTGGAGTACCAAGTCTCTAGACCTTGGGATTTGGCACCACATGGAACAACACAAGAAGTAGACACGTGGCCCAATCTCAGGAGTGACACATGTCAAGTTCTAACTAGAAAAATATGTATTTTCAAAGCACAAAACACACTAACATGTGGCACGCATCTTGTGTACCCACGTCACCCTAGGTGACATCATCAAGCCATGTCACTTCGGTGCTTCGTTACTTCGAAACTTTGGGACTTTGGGACTCGAGGACTCTAGAGATCCAAAAATTCTTCCAACAACTTTTTTTTTTAATTTTGAATGTTTGAACTTCTTAACCTCCTAGGGTCCACGTAGTACAAATGTCATCTATAAAGGTGGTGACACGTGGCCCCACCATCAAGTGACATGTGTTAGGTCGCAATCGGTACTAAGGGTTTGCCAAAAGTACAAAAACAAGTGACACATGGCAAACCTAGTGTAGGTTGATGTCACCCTAGGTGACATCATCATGCCACGTCATATCCGGTGCTTCGAGACTTTGGAGATTTCTTCTCATCGACACTTTTTCAAAATTGTCGAACTGTCAACCACCAAAAAAATGCTTCCTGCAGCTTCGAGACTTCAACAATTTCTTCACCGCGCAATCTCTAATGGATTTCCCCTAACAACGAACCGTTGAACCACTTGGGGAAATCCAACAGTCCACCTTCTCCTAAATGATCTATGACTGAGAATCACTCTGCCACTTTAGAGCTTCAAGGCTCCATGACTTTAGAGCTTCGGGGCTCTGGGACTTCAAAGCTTCAGGGCTCCGGGACTTTGGAACTTCGGGCTCTAGGACTTTGGGACTTAGGGACATTGGGAGGATTCCCACACTACACTACAAATCTCACGAACGTCTGATTTTTGAATAGGATGATCTACCGACACATGTCCTCAAACATGAACGGTCCAGATTAACTTCGAAGTTTGGGACTTCGGGAGATTTCCCTCCTAACAGCTTGAGGACTCACTTCTCCAGGAGTGTCGAACCTCCGAACCACCGAACTACCTAGCAAATAAAATGGCTCTCCTCCTCTCGAATGATATACGATTGAGAGTTACTCCAGGACTTCAAAGCTTCATTCTTTGGCTCCTTTCTCAATAGAACTTGAAAAATCACCAAAGTAACGAAGTCTGAAGGACTTGATGGTTAACTATCATGCATCTTCTCTAGATCTGATGGTTATGAGGGATCTATCTTCTTTCGAACAGATCCAATGGCCCAAATTTAAAATTTGTGGCCCAATACCATAGTTGTCATGCTTTATCAAACTGTGATTGCTCCTAAGCTTCTGAACATAACCAAGGTGTTCCCTTGGCACTTAGGAATGCTCTGAAATTTGAATTTTTCCCCTCTCGAAAACAATTCCCTTTGAGATTTTGCTTCCATAACCACTTATACGTCCCAATTCAGGCTCAGTGTAAAAAACTGGGCTTTGATACCCTATTGTAACATACCCAACCATTTAGGATGGGTCATGCCACTTAAGATTTTCATGCTTTGATACCGGATTGTAAAGTACCCAACGATCCCAGGGCCAGGCATGCTACCAAAAAAATTTACTTTATTAAAACTCTGATATACATATAATGAAAATTTAACAGATACAAACATTCTACTCATACATAGATTCATGCGGAAGTGACAATAAACACAAACATGCAATAAAAACAGGCAATTTTGATAAACTTCATACATGTAATTAAACACAACATGTAAAATTAACATAGAATTGGTACTTATATTTTTATGAGAAGACCACCAATTGCATGCCTTCCATGAACCTCCCAGCCTTAGACCACTCTAATCCAAGTTATCAATAGTGAGTCACCCCCAAGTAGGGACTAAACTCTACCTAGAGTAAAGGAAATCCTAGGCTAGGCCGAGACTACGGAAAGTTGCAAAATGAAATAGGAAGAATTCCCTCCAAGAATCCTACTTACACCCACCACTCATAGATTCACATTCCCCACATGCTTGTCCCACCCCAGGAATATACACCTTCACTGTTCCACATTCCATTAGCTTCTCCACTTCCCTTCCAGGGCTTCAACAATAGGCTAGATCATGAATTCTCAGAGCTTTGTAGTTGTTGTTGGACTCCCTCTAGGAGAAATCACTTCCCCCAAAATATCTCTCACCTAGAGAAAGTTGCTCATAGTCCTGACAACATGCTTCTTCAATCCACGAGCCTCACAACCCACCTCTTCAAAACCACAGGGCCAACCACCTGCTTCTTATGTCAAGCTCCTAAGTCAAACGGGTAACCAAAGTAGCTAAATCAGGTAAGGCATAGTATGGGATCAATAAAAATACCAGTGCATGTAGGTTACATAGGTTCACGATGGAAGAGGGTTCAAAAATGGTGGAAAATGGCTCACTATGTTCTTTCTCAGTGCGTGAGGGAATGGGGAAAAATATTACCTTCACGAGTTTGAAGGTTTCAAAGGTTGCAGAGGTTAACAATGGAGGTCATGGCTCATCTCGTGAGTGTGTGTGCATGGGAAGGATGGAAAGAGTCATGAGAGAGCCCCCACAACGATGGTTTTTCCCACATAAATTTTCATGTGATGAAGTTGACACTTGGATCTCTTAGGAGCTTGTTCCTCTCCACTTGGAGTTCGTTCCTTTCCCCAAAGGAAATTAGGATAATAGGGTTTATTTCCCAAGCATTAGTATTTTAGGAAAATACATTATAATATTCTCTTAAGTTAATCCCTCAAGATTATCCCTTTTTTCCTAACCTCTCAACCCCCTTCCCTTTCCATTCCTAGTGGATCTTAGTCCCCCATAACTCTTTCTTCATGGTTGGTCTACACGCAATGATGTAATTATATTAATGATGTGAGTATTTATATATACAATAATCAGGCTCCTGGCATTCATCATATAAGCTCTCTGGCCTAATAAACACATAAGCCTCCCAGCATATAAACACTTGTCTCACCAACCTATAACATCATTACAATTCAGTAGGGGCTCGTCCTTGGGGTATTACAGTGTTGCTGGCAAGTAATGCACTCCCTCACATTGTGAAGTATATCCTCCTTGATACCCTTTGTTGGGTCTTCAAAATACCATTATTTTACCAACCTTTTACTTCACTTTTCACCATATTCCTCTTTCCCACAACCTTAAATTAAGACCATTTTCATGATTACATATGGGTTTAGACCTATTATTTTCCAAAGCATTCATTTTATTATTTTGAATAAGTTTATGATTAAATATTGGAAAATTGACATGTTTTCACTTATATATCAAAGTGGGATGAGTTTTATGATGTTTACAAGTGCATTTGAAGACTCCAACCACATCATATTTGACCATCAAGCCTCAAATTCGAATTCCTCTTCAACCCCTTGACGAATTGATGAAGATTTGGAGATTCACTCAGGTATATTGGATAGAGAAAAATCTTGGAAGAGAGATTTGTGAGAATATTTGTAGAGATATTACTTTCTTGGTGTTAGCACATGGTTGTAACCACATGAGACATTTGTGGATCTAGAAGAGATTTCTGGATCTGAATTCATTGTTAGGTATCTTAATTTTTGTATAAATAGGAGTGCCTCCTCCATTCCAAATGGGAGGACTCTTGGAGCATGTGTCCAACTTATGATGGAATAGAATAAAGCTTCTTTTAACATAAATTTCCAATCTTTGTTTTTGGATGTAGAATGCTTTAATTTAGTGAATTTAGTGTGTTACTTTGTTCTTGCAAGAATTGAGCTCACTCCAAATAGATCATAGTATCATTTTGTTTATTCTCTTCTTTGTGTTATTCTCAATTTTCCTTTATGCAAGTGTGTTTAGAAACCTCTTTTCAAATCCTTTTTCATATTTTGACAGAGTATTGTCGTAAGGAGCTATATTCATTGTAGCATATTTCACCTTGCAACCCAATCTACTACCATTTGAGAAATGATAACATAGGATTGAAAGAGATAGGATTTAATTTATGTTTAATTCATGTAAGTTTGTTTAGAAACATCTTTCCAATTCATTTAATTTTATATGTTGACAAAGTATTGTTGTAAGGAGCTACATTCATTGTAGCATAATTCACCTTGCAACCTAATCTTCTACCATTAGAGCAATGATAAGCTAGGAATGAAAAAGTTAGGATTTAATTTCTTTCAAAGCCTTTGTTTTTTGCATGTGTGATTTAAACTTTCTTTTTATCCCTTAACCTCATTAAGTTGGTAGAGTAATATTCCGAGCATACACTGCATACTTCACCTTGCATCTTGATTTTCTACCAGTGGAACTATGACTAGTAAGGGTTGGAAATCTTAAAATTTGATCGTGTTTTCTTAGCTTAGGTTTAGTTGCCTACTCCTGCATATATTTTACCACCGTCATCACAATCTTATGATCATTCTTGGTTGATAATTTAATGAAATAAATTTAATCAATTGAATTACACAACACCCTTCCAAGAGAATCTCTCTCTTACTTTCATGTAGGTCTTCAGATACCCATAGGGCCATGCCAATGGAGAGTCATGTATTACCCTAAAAATATTATCCTTGAGCGTGGAATCAAGGAAAATATATATCTTGTCTTTGTAGTAGATCATTTCATCCATTATCATGTGCCTATAATCCTGAATACTTTCCTCCATGAGCTCACAGGAAAAGGTATTCTTGGAGTATTCCACCAAAATAATGGACTTCCAATCTGTTGAGATCTCTATCATGGAGAAATCTAAAGTTATATTAGATGGCGAATAAAAAACTATGATATTCTTCCCCTTTACATAATCAATGTCAAAGTCATATTTTTGCACCTTACTCACCCATTTTTGTTGCCTCTCATGCAGGTGCCACTGCTCAAAGAAATATTTCAAGTTGTTGTGGTCAATCCTAACCACAAAGTTTCCTCCCACCAGGCACTATATAAACTTGGCCAGTGCATGCATGATGACCAACATCTCCTTATCATAGATCAGATAGACCTTCTATAGCTCCCTTATATTTCTTCTCTTGAAAGATATCAAGTGTCTGTTCTTCATCAACACTACTCATATCCCCTCACTGGATGCATCACACTCAGGGACAAAAGGATGTGTGAAATATGAGAGTGCCAATATTAGGTAGGTTTTCATCACCTTATTCATCCTACCAAATGCTACATATGCATCTTCCGACCATCAAAACACTCATTTCTTGGTGAGGTCTGTCAATGGCACAACCAATTGTGAAAATACTTTCACAAAGAGCCTGTAATAGTTGCATATCTGAAAGAATCCTCACAACTCTATGAGTTATCTTTGGGTGGGTGAATGTAAGATCGTCTTGATTTTCTTTTGATGCACCTATACTCCCTCAACACCAATCACGTTCCCTATATAGAGGATCGATGTCAACCCAAACTCACACTTTTCCTACTTGGAAAAAAGTGATTGCTCCTCCATAATGTTGAGAATATCATCAACATGATTCAGATGTTCCTCGCAAGTCCTATTGTAGATAAGAATATAGTCAAAGAACACCAATAAGAACTTCCTCAACTTCTTGTTGAAGATGTGGTTCATACATGACTACAAGGTAATGGGGGAATTAGTTAGTCCAAACAGAATGACTATAAAACCGCAGTGCTAATAATGATGTATGAATTTTTTCTAATGAATATTCTCCTCTCCAACCCTGATTTGATGGTACCTCGATCGAATATGAATATTCGAGAAGTACATTGATCTATGTAGATCATCTATTAGCTCATTGATCCTAGGTATTGGGTGTCAGTTTTTGAAGGTATTATGGTTCAAATATTTGTAGTCAATGAACATCCTCATTGTGAGAACCTTCTTATTTACCAGTATTATTGAAGAAGCAAAGGGGATAGAGCTAGGCTGGATGTGTCCCATCTCTAGAAACTACTATATGTTCTTCTCTATCTCATCCTTAAACCTTTTTGGATGCCTATATGGTGTAGTGATCATCGGTTTCTCCCCCTCTTCTATTTCAATGACATGCTCAAATCCCCTATCAGGTGGTCTCCCTACTGGTAGTTTCTTGAAACACCTTATCATGTTTCCTAAGAAACCCCTGCATATCCATATGTTAATGTCGATGGTCTTATGGTGGATTTTGCATGGTGACCAAGAATTATGTTGTGAAAGTTTCATCCTCGTGTCTACAAGTTCCCTCCATACATTTGTTTGACACAATCTTGGGGACTCCAATGGAAATACCTATCGGAATAAATCGCTAACCATATTTTTCCTTGAAATCCATCCTCATCTCATGATAGTTCATATGGATATCTCGAAGTGATTATAGCCACTGAACATCTAATACCATATGAGTGTATGCTATATATATAACACAAAATTCATTGGTCAACATGTAGTTTCCAAAAGTCACATTCAATCCCCTGATCCTCTGAGTACTTGTCATGTTGTACCCATCAACAACTACCACACTTAAACCCATGAAATCCTCTATAGGGATATGTATCCTAGTGATTAGTGTTGCATCAATGAAGTTGTGGGTGGCCCCACCATCGATCAATGCTATAACTCTCTACCCCTGCAAAAGTCCTCTAATACTTAATGTGTAATACTTGGAAACTTCTGAAAGTGTGAAAATTGTCACCTTCTTAACAATTTCCTGCAACTATTCATGTGTTAGGCCCCAAGGATGGGATGGTTCTGCCTCACTACCTTTTTCCCCACTATCCTGACTATGAACTACCTCATCCTTGCTATCATTATCCTCATCAAAAAATACTTCTATGTAGTGTACTTTCCCCTTTCCCATGCATTAGTGACCTAAATCTCGTAGTTTCTTAAAAATATAGCAGAGCCTCTTTCTCCTTAGATGTCTTTGAGTCTCTTCATCCATCTTGTTCTTGCTCGTCCATGTTTTATGAGGAAGCTTTGTCTCCTGACCCTTTTATGGAATAAAGGGTTTCACTGGTGTCTTCTTGGGTTTTTTTTCTTCTATATCCTGAGTCTTCATGATGGCATTATGTAGTGTGGCTAGTCTAAAGGCCTTCATTCATCCTCTGAGGGGATCAACTAGACCCTTCGTGAACAGAATCACCAATCATTATTGATAAATATCTATCACCATCACTTCCATCCTCTAAAAATATGTGATGTATGCATCTGGTGTGCCTATCTACCTCAACGACACAAACTCCCTAAAGTGGATTTCATCATCCTTCTCGTCGAACCTGTCCATTAATACTTGAGTAAAGTCTAAATATTAAGTGATGTCAATGTGCCCTACTGTTGCCAACCCATGATACCACCACCCATGAGATTATCCTTTCAGGTGAACGGTGGCATACTTAATTTATTTCTCCTTGACCATTGGGTTAAGTTGGAGGTAGGTGTCCAATTTTTGTACCCATGCTCTGGATGAGGTTTTGGAAGACCTGTCAAAAGAAGGGATAAGAAACTAATCCAAAATGGATCCAGGAAGGCCTAAAAATCAAAGTTATTGGAATTGGATGAAGCCAGGGCCATTGTATCAGTCTTGTCATGTATATTTTGCCCATATATATTTTCTAGAAAATGGATACCGTATGCGAAAGTTATTGTGTTTTGAACTTTTTCCCAAACAGGGAAAAAAAGAGTCAAAGTCAACAGTCAAAGGTTGTATTGATGACATCAGTAGTATGTCAGCATGATGTGGTAGGTGACATCATTATGACGTCAATAGGGTGACATGGCAACACTAGTGGCTGACACGTGGAAGGAAGATTTTGCATTTTCAGGCTGAGTTGGCATGGTATAGATTTGACATGTGGACTGTACGAACGATGACGTGGTAGTTCATATGATGATGTGTCCCAATGACATTCTGACACATGGAAATATGAATCTAACTATGCAGGATGACATGACGATGACATGGCAACAGGTGGCAGGTTCTGCATTTGAAACATGGCGTACGACGTTGACTCGGCCAGTTGATTATACAAGTGACTAGTTCGGTGATTGGGTTGTATGGGCCATTCTAGATGTGACACATGGACCAATAATAGGGCACCATGTGGCACCCTAGATAAGGCCAATGAGGTCCTATTCAAAAAAGGTCCACCTCTGACGGAATCGAACCTGTGACCTATCCTCCGCCAACGACTTTACCAAAGAGCGCTAGTCACCCGGGTTGTGGTGTTACTTGTTTATACAACTAATAGAGTGAATAGAATGTTGGTGGGATTTTGGGGTAAATCTTGGTTGGTGGGAGGCTAACCCAACCGACTAGGACCTATGACTAGGAGACAGGAGTGGGAGCAGAGCGCAGGGGGATTAACACTTGGTTGCATGGCCCATTAACACAACCAAGGGGTGAAGACCAAGGGCCAAAGTCCAGGGGAACACCCAGGCCGAGGATATGGAAGCATCATGTGACCAAGAGCTTGGTAAAAAGGGTTTTTCATCAACATTTTTCCCAAAAGTGGGTTTTTTAACCATATTATAGGATTTTTGGGGTTAATTATCATGATTTTTATGTTATTTTGCCCATTGTTTAAGATCTGGAGCCCTTTTTGAGGACATATCTTGGATGGAAGTTGGGAGGTAATCCCAAAATCAAGATATATATAAATAATAGGTTCTTGACAACCTTAAGAGGTTCATATTAGCTAAATGTTGAAGAATTCATGAAGCTTAAGCCATTTTTATGCAGGGAAGACATTGAGGAAGCGAACTTTGGAGGCCATTTCCGGGAGCTAACCTCAACCTTTTTCAGTTTAGTTAATTGTGTTGGATTATTGAGGTCGATAAGATCAAAGCCAGACCAGTTTGTAATCCCTTTGATGCATTTTTGATGTAATTTTTAAGCGTTGAAGATTAATAAGAAATCCTCCCCCACTAAGACAAAGGCCTGAAGACATAGGAAAACTTCTGTCAAACTCCGTTAAAAATATTGGAGTTATGATTTGTTGTTATTAATGTTTAATTTATTTTCTATATTATTTATGATGGTTGCAACATTATTTCATTAAAATCTTCTTCTTCTCTTAATTCCTAAGTGGTAAATCAACTCATGCATAAACTTAACCATAGTATTTAAAAGATCAATTACTGATCAAGTGGTATCAGAGCATGTTGATAGTTGGTTGTTTGAGTTTGCATGATTACTAGGGAAAAACTAAGTCATGGTGAAGGTGAGTTGGTAGAAGGAGATCCAGATATTGGATCAAGAACCAAGACATATCAAAGTGAGAATATGGCATCAGAAGAGGTTCTTTCTCAAAATGAAAGAGAGTTTCAAAAAACTTTCTTTGCCATGTCAGAGATGGAAAAAGTGTTGTATGATGATTAGTTGGAATGGAAGAGAGCGATTCAAGGGGAATATTCAAAGCAAAACAAAAGTGAAAAAGAAGAGGACCCTCCTAAAACTCCTCCTTCACCCCCTTCATCTCCATCATCTTCTTCTTATTATTCAAGTACAAGTTCAACTTCTACTGCAAGAAAACATTCTCATAAACATAAGCCTGACATGCCATTACTTAAACTTGATGTAAAAATTGTTTTTCCTATGTATGATGGCAAAGTCAATGCTGAGAAAATTGATAACTAGGTTAGATAGATGGAGGTATATTGTAATGTGCATCAAATCAAATATGAGGCAACCAAAATTAGATTGGCATCGCTTCGTCTTGAAGGCACATTTCACATCTAGTAGCAAAGTAAAATGCAACATGGAACTCAACAAGTTGGTAAGATTTTTTCCAACATGGCATGATTTTAAATCCGCACTTAGAAAACAGTTCTATCCTTTGGGATATATAGAAAAGGATTTAATTGAATGGAAAAGTATTAAGCTAAGAAAAGGACAGTCAGTGTAGGAATACACATATGAATTTTGTAAGATGGATTTCATGTTAGATGTTCCAATAACTACACAAGAAACTCGTATGAAGTATATAAGAGGTTTTCCTTCTTATATTCGTAATATTGTGTTTATGTTTGGACCTACTAATATTGATGAGGTTTCTATTCAAGCAACGTATATTGAAGCAGGAAAAACTGGAGTTAGTGTATCAGGGGAAACATCTTCAAAGAAATATGGCAAAGGCTAAGGGAATGGGAAGAATGAAAATTCAGTGACAATGAAGGAATAGAAGCTCTCTTGTAAGCATTGCAAGAAAGAAGGGAACGATGATGAGAATTGTTGGAAATTGCACCCAGAGAAGAGAGAGAAGTGGTTCAAAGAAAGTAAAGGGAGGAAAACAGTTGCAACAACATGACCAAAAGACTTGGGTTATGATTCAGGTGATGAGACTAAAATCACAGCATTTGGTTTGATAGGTAAAATTAGTGATGATTTTGATTCAAGAAGTAAATTGTTTCATATAGGGGTGATAATGAAAAATACTAGGATTGACACACTACTAGATAGTGGATCTCAATCTAACTTAATTTCAGAATAAGTGGTTAATAAATTGGGATTAAACACTAAGATGCATCACAAACCTTATTCACTAAATTTGATAAACAAAGATCACAAATTTCCCATAACAAAGCAATGTACCATAAAGTTTGCAATTACATCTAAGTATGCGGATGAAGTAACATGTGATGTGGTGTCGCGGTAGAAACATGTGGAATAGTCTTAGGAAGACCTTATTTATATGATTGCAAAGGAATATTCTACAAGGAACATAATCAATATCACTTAACTAAAGAAGGCAACGAATATGTTATACATGTTCATCATATACATCAAGTCAATCTCTTGTAACAATGGAACAATTAAAGAAGGAATCTTATGCAAGAAATACACCTAAAATCGTGCCATGTAACGCAACTGATCTTAAGCATGAACATGAGATGGTTGTAGGATGGGAATTCAATCATACTTTTCTTCAAGATAAATTAATGTTGTGCAAGAACATCAAACATATTGGCTTAGTTTCAATCATATTTCTGATGTTATCACTACTAATATTTTCTACATGGATGGTAGTGGATTCAATAAGATGTGAACGAGTTCAAATGGGTAACAATATGCTTTCATTTTTCATGGTTATTATGAAATTGATTATGATGTGCCAGGTTCACAGGACAAAGTTTAAATACAAAGGACAACTGGGGAGGCCTATCGTGCACTTGATGACTGGTTAATATCCTTTTCGAGGACCAAAAGGTCTTAGTGGGGAGGAATGATCCAAAATGGATCCAGGAAGGCCTAAAAATAAAAGTTCTTGGAATCATATGAAACCAACGCCATTTCATTTGGATCATCATGTCAATTTCGGCCATATATTTTTTTTTTCCAAAAATGGACACCGTATGCAAAAGTTATCGCATTCTGAACTTTTTCCCAAACAGGAAAAAAAAGTCAAATTCAATAGTCAGATGTCGTACTACTAACATAAGCATGAAATGGTAGGTTATTTCATGATGGTGTCAGTAAGGTGACGTTCCAGTACCAAAGGCTAATGTGTGGCAGGCATATTTTGTGTTTTCAAGCTGAGTTGGCATGGTATGGATTTCACACGTGAATAGTACGGATGTTGATGTGGCATTCCATGTGATGAAATGGCCTAGTGACAGTATGACACATGGTATTACATAGCTGACTATGTAGGTTGATAGGAAGATGATGTGGTGACATGTGGCAAGCTCTGAGTTTGACATGTGGCATACGACGCTGACTCGACAAGTTAATTGTGCATATGACTAGGTCATACAAGCCAATCCAAAGGTCAACATGGCCCAATCACAGGGTGCCACATGGAACCCTAGATAAGTCCAATGAGGGATGGTTCAAAAATTTTCCACCTTCAGTGGAATCAAACCTATGACCTATCCTCTGCCAACAACTTCACCAAAGAGTACTAGCCACCCAGGTTGTGGTGTTACTTGTTTATATAAGTGGTAGAGTGAATATTTGAATTGAAGGTTGGAAGGAGCTGGGGGTAAATCCTGATCGAAAGGGGGGTATCCTGAGTGACCTTGACCTATGACCAGGATATGGGAGCGGGACCAGAGTGTGGGGGGATTAACACTTGGCCACATGGCCCATTCACACGACCAAGGGGAAAAGACCAAGGGCCAAAGACCAGGGGCACGCCCACCCGAGGCCATATGGCAATAGCATGTGACCAATAACTCAGGAAAAAGGGGAGTGCATCAACATTTTTCCCAAAAGAGGGGTTTTTAACCATATTATAGGATTTTTTTGGTTCATTAGCTTGATTTTTATGGGATTTTGCCCATTGTTTAGGATCTGGAGCCCTTTTTTAGGCCAGATCTTGGGAGGAAGTTGGGAAGTGATCCCCAACTCAAGATCTATATAAATCATAGGTTCTTGAAAGCCTTAGGAGGTTCATATTAGTAGAATGTTGAAGAATTCATGAAGCTTAGGCCATTTTTATGCAGGGAAGCCATTGAGGAAGTGAACTTTGGAGGCCATTTTCAGGAGCTATGCTCAAACTTTTTCAGTGTCATCATTTGTGTTAGATTCTTGAGGTTGAGAAGAACACAAAAAACTAGTGTTTAATCCATTTGATGCATTTATGATGTACTTTTGAAGTGTTGAATATTAATAAGAAAGCCTCCCCCATTGAGACAAAGGCCCGAAGATGTAGGAAAACTTGTGTTGAACTCCGTTAACAATATTGGCATTATGGTTTTATATTATTAATGTTTACTTTCTGTTATGTATTCTTTATGATGGTTGCAACATTATTTCATTAAAATCTTCTTCTTCTCTTAATTCCTAAGTGGTAAATCAACTCATGCATAAACTTAATGATAGTATTTAAAATATCAATTACAGATCATCAACCTACCCACCTTTCACACGAGATCAAAGTTTTTTTGGTTCTACATTGTTTTGTTCCACTCCCTTGGTTTGAGTTTGTACAAGTCATCATAGGAAAATTTCTCCTAGATGTATTCATCTAATGTCTTGTACTCCCTATATGAGGAGCTAATATGAAGCCCCCATTCTGGTTTCTCATGTGCTACTCTAGTCTTACCTACAAAGAATTGTTGTAATATGGGTCTAGGGATCATTAGACTCCTGCCCTAAGTTGGTGTATATCTATTTCTACCTTCTGCATAAGTCCCACCTCCTCTTTTTCTACCTTCTAATTAGTTCCCATTGTATCCCCCATGGTTTTGGTTTACTTAGTGTTGGTAAGGAACTGTGTACACTGTTGTTGCTCGAAGACCATCTATTTATATCCCTCGACTATGGACCCCAAAAACTATAAGGTTCTATCCTCACCACGGTCCCCCATGGCTCCTTCTATCTCTGACTCTATTTGGCCTATTTTTGATGACTCTCGAAAGGATTTTTCTCCATTCCCTTTTCTCCTAGGCATTAATGTAGTCACAGGTTGGTAGAATCACCAGCTCTGATACCACTGTAATTTCCCCAACTAGGCTAGGATGGAATATTAGGTTTGTTGTCCAAATTATTTTGTCTATTTCTATAATGTTTTGAAACATTTTACACTAGGGTAGTTGGCAAGTTCTTACAAACCATTTGCATATGACTCAAAAGATAGGAATATTGCTAAGCATATTACATGCACCCATTACATAGAGAATACATAAGATAACCATGGAGTCTTATTATGGCTTGAAAACCAAAATCAAAACAATACAAAGATATTTATTATTTGTAACAAAAACTACTAAATACCTCCTAAACACATAGATCTAATGGTTGCAAGTGATCCTTCCTCTTATGGACAATCTAACCCTCTATGTGCAACACCAATGTGCTCATCGGGCACCTCTTGCAACACTTCGGCTACTCGTTCCAAATAAATTTGTGTGTCAGATCACAAAGTTCCTCATGGGGTGTGACTACACAACAGGTGAGGCCTCACGTAATGAAGTTGGACAACCAGTAGGGCCTCATGGGACACCCTACGCTCAACTAGTGGGGGTGAATCTCGGTATGGTTTCCCTGAAACCCTCTACTATACCTGCAAAACCATATTAAAACCTTCTTCGTATAGTTCTTCCACTCTCCTAAATAAGCCGATATACCTCCAAACTTCTCCAATATGATGCCAAACACAATTTGAGAATCCAATGATGATCCCAGGTGGATCCTCCTATTTTTCTAGCTAGGGTTCAAAGAAGGAAATCTCAACCTTGGTTTGTGCAAATTGAGGGGGAAGAGAGTTGAACAACTGGAATTGTTGTAGGATTCATGTCACTATGGTTTTGTTGAGTTTAGAGATATTAAAGTGGACTGTAGACACCCATAAGATCCTATCCATTCTTTCAGACTCATAGCCCCATATCGAGGGTGACTTGGTGCTGATATAATTGGAACAACAATGTCTATGGTTGGGTGGAATGTCCTTTGTGTACAATTGGTTGTGTAAATTGTATTTAAAATATAATTTATTTAATCACGGTCTCATTTACATTTTTAATGCGGTGATTGAATATTACATTTACTTTGTATTTTATTTATATGAATGATATTGTGTATGTTTATGAATATTTAAGTCGGTTTCATTCACGAGTTTAATTATTAGTGATATTTGAATGAGTGTATATTTTATGGTGTTTATATTTTCTCATTTAAATAGAATGATACTTGATATCTTATTTGGGCATATTAGATAATGGATGGGATAAAAAAAAATATAATGTGCCTTGGAGAGAATTTAGAAAAATTAAATCCAACAAATAAAAAAATTCTTATATATCAATTTGATGTTTAACTTGACCATACTTTTAAAATTATATTATTATTATTATTATTTTCCAAGGAAAATAAGCGTAATTTTATTACATCATTGTGAACAAAATTACATTCTGTATATACACCTCTTGGTGCATTTTGTTACATTGGAGTCTATAGTTGATTTCTATCTTTTTCATTTAAAAAATGCTTCTGCATTTTGTAACTTCCACAAAAAACTTTTGTTTCTTTAGATTTTATGTACACTAGTGATGCAGTATGTGCTTCGTCTGGTCCTCATTAAAGACTTTTTTTTGCGAATATCATTCCATAAAGGATGAAAAAAATCTTTTGATTTTGTATGTTGTTTAATCCAAAAAAGGTTGATGCATATATTCATATGCTTGATCATTTTGATGTTCGATTATTTTCCATTGGCCCATAGTTAAATTAATCCCCTCTTTCGACCACTGGTCTTCTTATTTATTATTTTCCTTATAGACATGTTGACAAACAAAAGTGTCAAAAGAGGTCTGTAAACGAGCAATGTCTTACACTAAGGCATAAAGTCTTGTGTTTAAGCATCTTTGGGTTCCTTTTATCCATTTTATGACATTTAAGGAGTCCCCATAAACTTTTAAAGAGTGACATTCCTTTTCAATGGCGAAAGGAATGAGTAGTTTAAGGCTCAAAAGTTATGAAAAGTTGTTTGTTCCTGACCCAATACCAAATTTCATAGAAAATTAGTGTCAAGTTGAAAGAAAGAGGAGTCCTCCTCCTCCACAATTTTTTTTTTGAGAAGATCCATCGAAAAATCCCCAGGGGGAAGAACTGCCAATCTTGATCTCGTGTGGCTACCTAGAAGTGATTTTAGGGTTTTGTGAGGGAAAGGAGGAAAGTAGTGATACAATTTTGGCTGCTATGATTTATGGAGATGAAGGGAATCCCTTGAAGATGAAAGAATTTCAAGAGATCCAAACACCCCAGATGACCAATAAAGGAAGTGCTCTTAATCGTTTGAAAGATCTTGTTTTCCACCAAGATACCCAAGAATGTTCCAAGTCCCGACCTTCCCAAACACATTGAAAATTTATCAATCTAGAAGCTTCAGTCCAAACTTTGGTGATAAAACTACACTTTAGAAAGAGGTGTAAAGTATTCTCTCCTTCAAATTTGCAAAGAGGGCACCAACCAGGGCCAAAGAAGTTTATCTTCTAAAGGTTATCCCAAATCAAAATTTTATTGAGTAGGATATTCCACATAAACAATCTTGTTTTTGCAGGACTTTTGATCTTCCACAATTTTCTCCACCACTAAACAAGATCTCTAAGGCTAAATCTGAGTTATATTTTAGATAACCCAGTTTTGGAGAATAAAACCCTGAGGGAGATGAGTCCTAATTCAATTCATCTTCGCAATCCCTGAGTCTTATATGAGAGTACTTTAAATAAAAAAAGTATCTTTCCAGTTATAGAGTTTCTTATTCACTTAAAACCATCCTATTTTCATATGTGGAGTGACTATGCTTCGCCAGGTTGTTTAAATGAGCATAAACCAAAGTGTCCAGATGTCATATTAACTACTCTGAAATTATATGTTTACCTTCACTCCCTGGCCAAGGGTATTTCCCTATTCTAAACTGGTGTCCATTACCGATTTTCCAAGATAAACCATTTTCAATTAGTGGGAAAGCGTTTAAAATTGCTTTCCAAATCACCGAGGCACCCTTTTTGCATTTCTGTTGACTTTTGATCCAAAACTCTAGATGAACTGGTTGAATATATTTTTGAATAATTACCTTTTGTCCAGAGGATGGTAGTGTTTATAATACGACATCCCCCCCTTGGTCACTAGTACTTTGGAAAAGAGGAATACATTTTTCAAGCCCCAGCCTCCCATTGCCTTTAGAATGACAATTTTATCCCAGTGGACCTAAGGAGTTACATGAGATTCCTTTTTTCCACTCCAAAGGAATTTTGAGGTGAGTTTTCTTTCTACTTCCATAATTCCTTTAGGGATCCAAGAGAGGGACATCCAATAAACTGGGATGGCTTCCAAAACCGATTTCACCAGTACCAGTCTCCCTACACGTGAAAGCCACAAATGACTCCAAGTATTTAGTCTTTTATCCATTTTCTTCAAAATCCACTTCCAATCCTCTTTCCTGTAATCATTGTTTTTTAGTAGAAAACCCAAGTACTTTAGTCCATCATCTAAAGTCTTATTTTCAAAGGGGAAATGAAGCCTGAGGGATTTCTCTTCTTCTTTAGATAAGAGATGTGTAGAGAGCGGTGAATTTTTGTCAATGGTTTTCATCCCTGTTTATTTTGAGAAAAGAGAAAGAACATTCCTTAAGACCTCATCCTCCATTTTGGATCCTCAGCTAAATATTAAAACATTATCCATGAAGAGTAGGTGAGTGAGATAAAGAACATGTAAAATTTTGATTCCAGAGAAAGTGCCTGCACTCTTTGCTTGCGAGATTTCTCTGCTGAGTCCTTACACTAATAAGAGGAAGAGAAGTGGTGATAAGGGGCACCCTTGTATGAGACCTCTTTCTAAAGAAAAGAAGGAATATTTTGAGACATTTATTAGGAATGCAAAAGAGGCTGAACTGAAGTTGTTCATGACCCAATTTATGAAGGGAACATCAAAACCTAGATGAGTAAGTAATAAACGAATGTACAACCAGCTTACTTTGTGATATGCTTTGGAAAGGTCGATCTTTAACACTGCTCCTTTTAAACTCCTTGTCTTCATGCTATGAAGTCCTTCTTGTGCTATACCTATGGCTTCATGGATTTGTCTTCCTTCCAAACAACCAAACTATTGTACAAAAATATTTTCAGAGAGGATTCTTTTAATCCTTCTAGCAATTACTTTTGAAACGATCTTGTAGGCACAATTGCAAAGAGAGATAAGTTATATTTCATCTAGAGTCTCTAGTGTATCAGTCTTTGGGATAAGTACTAGGAAGGTTGAGTTAAGGCTTTGAGGAATTCGGCCTGAAATTCTAGTATCCTCTATCATCTTCAGCAAATTAGGTCCTAAAACCTCATAGCACCCTAGGAACAATTTGATAGTCCATCCATCTGGGTCTAGGATTTTGTCTTTTTGGAAATTGTGAAGCACTTACAGGAGTTCTTTTTCTATAACTTCTTCCATCAGGAGTTGATTTTCTGCTTCATCAACAAATCTGGGAAAATATTGTGCCACTTGTACTTCTTCTTCTATAGAAGCTTGAGTCTCTGCATTAAAAAGGTTTTGGAAGTAACTTTTCCCCAAGTTTGACAATCCTTCAAAAGTTTTTTTCAAGTTTCCTGCCGAGTCCTTCAATTTCCAAATAGTATTGATATTTTTTATTCCTTTGGAAAAATCTTGGAAGAACCTTTTGTTTTCATCGCCAGTCTCCATCCAGATAGCTCTACTCTTTAATCTCTAAGATTCTTCCTTCTCCTTGAGTAGTTTGTTCCTCCTTTTCTCTAGAAGTAGTAGATTGATTTTTGAATCAATTGTGGTGAAAACTCCCCCCTCTTCTTCCAAGAATATTTGTAATTCAAGTTTGGTTTATTTTAATTCCTTTTCCTCATTTTTCCTTTTTTGAGAGGCCCGGGGTTTTACTACATCTTTGATCCTTTTCAGGTTTTCAGCGAACTGGAAGGTTGTCAACTAAGGATCATCATATTTAAAGGGTATCCAATGTTCCTTTATTAGTCCAAGAAAGGATTCATATTCTAGCCAAGTTTTGTTAAATTTAATAGGGTTGGCTAGCTTCTCAGAACCTTGTCTAAATTCTAGGAAGATTGGATAGTGATATAACAAGCCTAAAAAACCGAACCATTGCTTTAAAGTTAAATGTTTGTCCAAAAGAAAGTTTGTTATCATGAAACGCTCCGGTCATTTTATAGCTCCTTCTACTGCCACCTTGTTTTTTTTCTAGGTAGGCTTGAGCAGAATAGGGTCAAGGTTCCTTAATCTACATTCTGCAAATTTTTGACATAAAAAATATGCCAGAGGGTCGGGCCTGGCACTGTCCCCCCACACTTTTGAAGGTTCTAGAGAGAGGTTTAAATCTCCCCCTAAAATTAGCAACTCTTTAAAGAAGGACTTTGTGAGAAGAGAGTCCCAAAAAGGTTTTCTGCTCTGATATAGTCCAGATATGTTTATGATATGTATGACTTCCTTAATATCTAGAGCCAAAACCATAATACCAAGTTTAGATTCCAAACCCCAGAATTTAATGACTTGAATGGTATGTGTGTTCCAACCTGTGGCCAGACCCCCAGACCTGCCCGAAGCATCCATTGTATCAAACTTACATCCAGGGAGGAGAAGTTCTAGGATGGAATTTACCTCTTCACCTACTCCCATTGTTTAATGTAGGAGTAACACATCTTGGTGTTCTATAGAAATCACCCTTTTCAGGGAACTCTTTTTAAGGGCACCTGCCAAACCCCTGTAATTGAAGGACATAATCTTCATCCCGGAAGACTGCTTTAGGGCCTCAATGCTCTAAGTGCTCGTTCAATTGATTGTTGTTTTCTGGACAAAATATCTATCCTTCCTCTGGATTGAGATTTTGAAAACCGGGGTTTTCTCTCGCGACCTTCCCTGTCCAGGGAAGATATTTCCTCATTTCCCAATCCTCCCGTGAAAGGGTCACCTTTTTGAGATCTTAGGAAGTAGCGGGAAGTCAAAGTCTCGTTTGAGAGGGAGGAGGATGAGGAGGCTTCTTATATAAGGAAAAGTTGCTTGGGAGAGGGTGGGTCATCTGAGAGGGAAGTTGCTTTGTAATATTTTGAGTTTCTCTCAGGAAATGGTGTAGTGACGTTGTTTGATGACAGGTTTTTCAGAGCCTCCAACCACTCATTTCCATCTAGTGTCAAATTTTTAATTAAAAAAGTAATAGGAGGAGAAGAAAGTAGAGTATTACTCAAGACCAGAGTCCTTGATTTTCCTGAATCAAGAGTAGTGAGGCTTGTAATCCCGTGTCCTTCCTCTGCTTGTCTTTCAAGAGAAGGAGAGCAATCATTTTGACCTGTTTCCTTTGTGGCTTCTGTGGACTATACTGGAACCACTGAAAAATGTGTTTCCTTTTCTGAACCAGTTTCTGGCCTGCTACTATCAACCTGAGTCACAGTCTTTAATTTGGCTCTGTAAAAAGTGTCTCCTTTAGTTCTTAAGGGAACGTGGAAGTTTATCACTAGATGCCCATACTGATGGCACCGACGATATCTAAAGGGGACGTTTTCATAGTGTAGTAGTTGGGAGTGTGTGAACTTTCCCCAACTTAAGTCAATTTCCTCTCGAAGGCCTTCTCTAACATTTAAATTGACTAAAATTGTTGCGACTTTTCTTTGTTTTGTCTCCTCAAAGGATAAATCTACTTCAAGAAAATCACCCAGGATATTTCCGATGGCTTTGAAGTAATCCAAAGACTAGAACTGTAGTGGAAGAGCTGGAAGGCAGACCCAAACGTGGATTTTGTCTAGATTCTCTTTGCTTGCATCGAAGAGGGGGTTCCAAGGCTTTAGGAAGAGGGGAGAATTGTTGACGCTCCAATTTTTTCCCAAAGCCCATTTTCCATGTTCGAGTTGAAGGAAATTGAAGGCAAACTAGTTTTTGCTTAATTCAATAACATTTGGCGCATATCCAAGGTGTTCTTCCCATACTGAATGGGTCTATTCTACGATCATTTTGAGAACAAAGGACCTATCGCTAGCCCTCCCAACTAGTGTCAGTTTTGACAACTGCACAACCCGGTTCATGCCTACCTCCTCCCCAAGCACAAGGTTACCCACTTTACCTTTGGACTTTAGTCCTTTCCTTTTTTGTTTTTTACATGCACTAGGGAATCCCCTAGTATCCTAGGAGTTCTCCAGTGTTATTGGAGGGGAGAACGAAGAATTAGCCCCTCTTTCCTGAGTGAAACCCCTCAGGTCTTCGACGTCAAGGAGGGAAGAAATAAACCCTTTGGAGGAGATTGTAACCTCCAGAGAAACCGCTCGGCTAAACGACTCACTACTTTGAACAAACCCTGTGACAGCGTGGGCCTTTGAGCCCTCTGATGAAAAACAGCTTCCTTCGAGGTGTAGGATGGTAGTGGAAGGAGAAGGAAAAAAAAAACCTTCCTCATGTGAGATACAGTCCAGTGCTAGATCACCAGGAGGAATAAGAGAGGACGGGAGGCCTCCTTCAAAGACAAGACGGTCTAAAGCCAAACAATCTGACAAATTCCCGAAACAACCAACAAAAGAATCGTTCCTGGAAGGTGAGAAGGTGGCAGGCTGCTTACCAGTAAGGAGGGGAGGAGGCTTGGGGGGATAAAACAAATTCTGACCGAGAGCTGAGAAATCATCTGCCAGGAACCCCAGTCCAGAGTCTTCCCCGCTCAAAGGATGTGGAGAGGCCACGTGTTCTAGTGCCTTCTCCATAGCAAACTCCCATCGTTCCATGTCCGATAACCCAAGTTGTTACGCGGTGCAGATGTAAATGTGGAAACCGCAGTTGCAGACTATGTGAAGACCAAGAAAACCACCCGAGCCTCCGCGGAAAAATCGAGTGAAAAACTGAGGAAGTTTTCGATCCTTACCGGAATGATTTGTAAAGGGTCACGAAAAAGGGTTAACCGTAATCACAGTCAACCTGAGTCACAGTCTTTAATTTGGCTCTGTAAAAAGTGTCTCCTTTAGTTCTTAAGGGAACGTGGAAGTTTATCACTAGATGCCCATACTGATGGCACCGACGATATCTAAAGGGGACGTTTTCATAGTCTAGTAGTTGGGAGTGTGTGAACTTTCGCCAACTTAAGTCAATTTCCTCTCGAAAGCCTTCTCTAACATTTAAATTGACTAAAATTCTTGCGACTTTTCTTTGTTTTGTCTCCTCAAAGGATAAATCTGCTTCAAGAAAATCACCCAGGATATTTCCGATGGCTTTGAAGTAATCCAAAGACTAGAACTGTAGTGGAAGAGATGGAAGGCGGAACCAAACATGGATTTTGTCTAGATTCTCTTTGCTTGCATCAAAGAGGGGGTTCCAAGGCTTTAGGAAGAGGGGAGAATTGTTGACGCTCCAATTTTTTCCCAAAGCCCATTTTGCATGTTTGGGTTGAAGGAAATTGAAGGCAAACTAGTTTCTACTTAATTCAATAACATCTGGCGCATATCCAAGGTGTTCTTCCCATATTGAATGGGTCCATTCTACGATCATTTTGAGAACAAAGGACCTATCGCTAGCCCTCCCAACTAGTGTCAGTTTTGACAACTGCACAACCCGGTTCATACCTACCTCCTCCCCAAGCACAAGGTTACCCACTTTACCTTTGGACTTTAGTCCTTTCCTTTTTTGTTTTTTATGTGCACTAGGGAATCCCCTAGTATCCTAGGAGTCCTCCGGTCTTATTGGAGG
>ML793281.1:101191-122603 GCA_009831015.1 Picea engelmannii | reverse complement strand
TTGATATCTTGTTATGAAATTTGATAATACAGTTTGAAGCAGCTTGGACTTTGACAAATATAGTCTCAGGAACCTCTGAGCATACAAAGGTTGTGATTGACTACGGGGCACTGCCTATATTTGTGGAGCTTCTTACCTCTGTGCATGATAACGTTCGAGAACAGGTTGATTGTTTTGTTGACTTTCGTAGGACATAACCTAAGAATTTTGACCTTTATCTCATAAGATACATCCGCTTAGTTTCAGTGATATCATTATATCTTCTGTACTTTTGAATTTTAATTAAAAAACTACTCCCTGACATTGAGTTCGACTGGTGTTCGTATAAGGCCGTTTGGGCTTTGGGAAATATTGCTGGAGACTCTGCAGAATATAGGGATCTTGCAATCGATCATGGAGCATTGGGGCAGGTGCTTGCCCAGTTTAATGAGACTGCCAAAATTACAATGATAAGAAATGCTACATGGGTTCTGTCAAATTTTTGCCGTGGTAAACCCCAACCTGTATTCGATCAGGTAAGTAGAATCCGTTTTCTGGTTCTTCTTCTTACTTTACATTTACTGTGGATTTTTTTATAGATCTTGGTGCTTAGTAAATTTGGTCGTTAGATGGACCTAGATGCTTGTTCATTACAATGACTCCATTATCAGGTTTTAGAAAATGCTGAACATTTTGGGTTTCACAAAGCAATTATCGTTGCTCGCAATTCCAAGAATATCACGTCTGCAACATTTTTGGCTTATGAAGTTTGGAAGTTTAATTAGCTTAATCATATTGGAAGTTTGGAAGTTTTCCTGTGTGGGGAATGTGTATCTGTTATTGTACTCTGTTGCTTCTACATTCAGGCCTTATACAGCTTAAGATGGGGATATCAGAATTTATTAGCATGAAGATTTTTCATATTACCGATTCTTTTCATAGATTTTTGGTTGTGGTTTTCAGGTGAAATATGCGTTGCCTGCCCTGCGGTGGCTTCTCCATGTGCAAGATGATGACGTATTGGCAAATGCATGCTGGGCTCTATCATATCTTTCTGATGGCCCCAATTTTAAAATTCAGGCAGTAATTGACGCTGGCATTTGCCCAAAGTTGGTCGAACTTTTGTCGTGAGTATCATAAGTACATAAGCTATGAGAGCTTAAGTAGCTTCATTTTTGTATAGTTCTCTAATTAGTTAGTTAAACAAATACAATTCATCATTTTTTATATCTAATTTTTCTGTATTAATGGAAATCGGCTAATTTCAGACATCCTTCACCATTGGTTCTTATTCCTGCTTTACGAACAGTGGGTAATATTGTCACTGGCAATGATTTGCAGACCCAGGTCTTATTCCACACGTTTTTCATACTTCTTCCGAAAAAAAATTTACATAATACATGTTTTTGTTAAATTGTATATATTGAGCTGTGATATAGTGGTTAAGATAGGAAGCCTTTATGTAAAGAATCCAAATTCAAACACTGGTATTTTACTTTAGTGTTTTTACTTTAATGTTTATACTTTTATCTTGTATTTTGTCCTGTGCAGGTTATTATTGACAATGAGGCTCTTCCTCGCATTTTGACTCTTCTCACAACCGAACAGGCGAGGAAAACTGTACTGAAAGAAGCATGTTGGACAATCTCCAATATTAATGCAGGGACCAGAGAGCAAGTTCAGGTGGAAATGGCTTTGGATTCCTTCTGTTACTTGCTATCAGTGTCAGATTTTGATTTTTCGTGTAACATAACTTGAGCCTTTTGTTTTAATGCACTCCATTTACATTGCAGGCCGTGATCAATGCCAACATATTTCCTTCAGTTATATACCTGTTAGCAAATGCAGAATTCGATATAAAGAAAGAGGCAGCGTGGGCCGTTTCAAATGCAACTTCTGGTGGAACTGACGAACAAATAAAGTATGAAGCTTTTCTTTGTATGTGTAATTTTCTGCATCCATTTTTTTGATGATTTGAGTTCAATAACATGACCTTTTTATCTTTTACAGATACCTTGTCAGTTTAGATTGCATAAAGCCACTTTGTGATCTTCTATACAGCTCGGATCCAAGGATTATAACAGTCTGCCTTGAAGGTCTACAAAACATATTGAAAACTGGCGAGGCTGAAAAAATTTCAGGTCTCACAAATGTTAATGTATATGTCAGACTAATTGAGGATGCCGATGGCTTGGATAAGATTGAGGACTTGCAGTCTCATGAAAACATACAGGTCTATCAAAAAGCAGTTAGGATCCTTGAGAATTATTTAGTCGAGGACGATGAGGATGAAATGCTAGAACAGTCCGATACACCTGAAACTGCTTTTGGTTTTTCTGCAGATGAGCAGCCAGAAGTTCCACCGGGTGGTTTTAATTTCATGTAGAAAGAAAGATTATCGTCTCGTATATTGTAGGAAATGTGTGTCTAATCAGCAAGAATTCTGTGATCCTTAATCTACCTGATAAAACTACATAGCAGGCGATTCAATAAAGTATTGTAGCTCGTCATGGTTTTGCCACAAATATATTGTTTCAAGTTGAACGAAATAATAATTATAAATTCAAATTTTCTTATCATGCTATTTAGAACAGGTTATGGAGATATTTGTGGAGAGTATAGGTTCTTTTATTGATTTGATTGAATGGATACCAGTTCGTATGTAGAAGTTGCTGTCTTATGAACTTGCGAAGTGAAGTTTCTATAACAAATTTTACAAAAACGTATTTTTTTTTTTCGTATTTTGTATATTAGTTCATTTTGTTCAATACTTTCAAATGTATGGTACCCTAAGCTAACTAATATTAAAGGAATGTGAGGATGTCTAACCATTATAAAAGGAATGTGAGGATGTCTAACCAATATAACTTTGGAATGTATGGTACCCTTAAGCTAACCAATATTAAAAGAATGTGAGGATGTCTAACCAATATAACTTTGGGATGTATGGTACCCTTAAGCTAACCAATATTAAAGGAATGTGAGGAGGTCTAACCAATATAAAAGGAATGTGAGGATGTTTAACCAATATAAAAGGAATGTGAGGATTTTTATGGGAAACTAAAAAGAAAGAGGATGATTATGCAAACAAATATAAAATGAATATGACCTTTTATTTTATGGGAATAAAATCAGGATGTTATTTTATATGGAGGATTTAGTCATGTAGTGTTAATTCATGAAGTGAAATGGGAATAAAATCGATTATTTTATGGGAATAAAATCAGGATGTGATTTTATATGGAGGATTTAGTCATGTAGTGTTAATTCATTAATTCATGAAGTGAGATGGTTGAATTTATTCAACTTCAAAGTGAAGAGAGATGATTGAGTTTATTTAGTATTAAATGACTATTGAGACTTGAGATACATTGAATAAATGTGGTTGAGTTATTATTTTACATTTATGGTGGTGTGGTAATGTTAAGTAGAAATTAAACATGTTGTATGATACTTTTGAGGTTAGTAAGGATACTTCTCCCAAGTGGTAATGTGTTAGCTATTGATCCTTGTAAGTGGGTTTAAAATAATTATTATTTCAACTTTTTTAATTTCATGATGATGAATTGTAATGAAATTTATAATGGGTTATGTGTGTTGGATGACTATCTGATATACAATATATGTACTTGTTCCTTGTAAATTGGAATGTCCATGTGTTGATTTTTCTATGATGGATGATGTATAACAAGTAAATGAGAATACTAATGTTTATTGTTTCTATTTAAATAGATAATTGAATTTTATGTATGTTAGTGAAATTTATGTTTCATTATGAGACATGTGAAACTAGGAAAACCTAAGCATATGGAAATGGAAATTTTTTAAAGTGTTGTGGATGGTGGATGAAAGGGATATAGTGTTTTGTCCTTTGGTATATGGTGATCATAGATGCAATCTAAGAGTGTATTTTACTAAGGATTAGTAAAAAATGGATAATGAGGTGTGGAAAGGAAAGGGCCTCACAAAAGGATCTTCACAATCCAAATTACTAAAGTGAAGATTTCCACAAGGTGTGCATGAAAAGTGTAAATCTTAATGATGTGGGTGTTTTCCTAGAAAAAATCATCTCCAAATAATAGCATTACTTTGAGTTCTTCCAAATAATAGCATTACTTGAGTTCTTCTTCTATAAGTCATTTAACCAAGAAATAATATAAAATTCTTCCATGATGTGCAAGAGTGCATCATGTCCTCCCTCACTAGTCACTTCACGTGTGCATGATCTAAACAAAGTTATGCAAGAATTGGATATGTCCTCATAGTGGAGTGCACCACCTAGGGATGTGTGCATGATTGGATAATGTAGATGAGGTGAATGGATGACATGGAGGGTCAAAAACCCTAGGGAACATGGTACTTAGTATATTATAGTTAAATCAAGGTCCAACTAACTCTTTAAAGCTTGTCCTAAAGGATAAGGATAAGTCATCAATGGTTTAGAACATGTGAACAAAAGATAATTGAGGTTAGGGAGAATTGTATTTATGTGTTGTTTTGTGTCAACATATGTTCCAAAGGGGGTCTTTGCTCTCTCTTCTTTAGCTATGGACTGTGAAGTTTCCTTTGATACTATGGCTTGTATGGCTGCTACAAAATATATCCTTTGTTATGCTCTCAAAATACCACTCCTAGATTCTCAACTCAATTATGGAACAATTACAATACAAATGAATGGAACACCATTCTCCTCTTAGCTAACATAACTCGATAGTTATGTAGGGTTAAGGATCTGACTTCCTCAACCCTTAATTAATGATAAGGTTTGGAGCTTCTAGAATGTTCTTGAAAATACATATTTGTGTATACCCGTAATGGGAAATGATGTGACATCCACTTGTACCATGGTTGTATGTCAACTTGCAGGAGGCATAACTTTTTCACATGAACTCTAATTGAGGTGATGTTCACATATCAAAGTGTATATTTTCGAAGGGTGTGCACACAAGTTTTAGATACTATAACCCCAAATATTCCTCTTAATGCCTCAAAATATATTTGGAGGGTTCCGAACCCTAATTTATGAAACTGGGACCTACCACTAAAATTTCCTTGCAAGATGATTCCTCCAATTTTTTCCACACATAAGTACTTGCATAAATAAAAAATTGTATGATGATCCATTCTAGATCATACCTTCCTATTTAGGGAGGATTTTGGTCCTTAAAAGTTTTACTAAATAAGGTCAGGAAAATGTTCCTCTACCTTCTCCCTAGACTACCATTTTGATTTTCCTAGAAGTTGTCCTTTCAACCCAATTTGCCAAAGGTCATATTGCCCTTGTCTTGTAATTTTTCTAGACATCCTCTATGGAACTATATTTTTCCAACTCTTCCTAAGTATATGGTTCTAATTCCTCTATCATGGATAGGACCTTCCTAAGCCCTTGATCCAACGTGGAACTCTTATAGAGTTTCAAATTCTCCACATTCATTATTAGGTAAATGCATATGTATGGGGATAGACTAATTTTATAAGTGTTATCTCCCACCTTCTACAATAAATCAAAAGGGCCATACCATAGAGAATTTGTTATGGTATAACCAAAGTCCCTATATTCTTTCCTTGCTCAGGTATAACCAAAATCTATCTACCACTTTGAATGTCTTGGTTTTGTTTTGATCATGTCTTGCCTTATATTATTCATGTGACTTCTTCAATGTCTCATGTACATACAAATGGATCTATCTAATATTTTCAACAAATTTTTCCACTCTAAAGCTTCTCTTGCAATGTCTTCCCTCACTCATCCTTATTGTCCATATGCAACATCCAAGGGTGAAGGTGACAAATACCCAAAGAAAGTTTCCAAAGGGGACTTACCAGTCGAGGTGTGGTACACTATGTTATAAGAGTGTTGAATATAGTTTAGATTTTCATCCCAAATCTTTGAATGCTTTTGATTATAACCCTTCAAAAGTTGTGCCAAAGTCTTGTTGAATAATTTTCCATGCCCATCATGGATGGAATGTTGTAAATCTATTCAACTTAGTGTTAATATTCTCCCAAAGTGCAGTACAAAGGAACTGACAAATATAGTATCCCTATTTGAGATTATTATCCACGGTATCCCAAACTTCACCCAAACCTGTTCAAACAATATGTTTGTCCTTTGATGGTCTTTTTACAAGGCTATAAGAATATACATCTCTTATTGAACATGTCAAACACCGAAAATATATAATCATGTCCCTTCCTAGTTATTGGTAAACCTCCCAAAAAATCCATGGAAATTATTTCCCAATGTCAAGTGAATATAGGAAAGTGATGGTAAATACCTTGCTTCCTATTATTTGTCTTGTTAGTACAAAATTGATACTATACATATTCTTTCATTTTGGGCTAGTACACAAAACTTTGTAAGTTAGTAACTATATTCCGAACACCAAAATGTCCTATGACTTCAGAGGTGTAAGACTCTCTAATAAGCTGAAACCTTTCACCTTTAGGAACGCAAAGCTTGTATAGCTTGTAGACTAACCCATTCTAGAGATGATAGTTATCCTTACTGTCACCTTCTTCTACATTATTTTTTTTGTAGTTGAAACACCTCCTTAAAGTCATCATCTTCAGTGTATGCCTCTTTGTACACATCATGGGTAAAATGATCCATGTGCATAAGACTTCACAATGTTGTAATATTTAATGTGGGTGGCCTTGAAAAAATGTCTTCTAACTTATTAGTGTTACCCTTATACCTGATGACTAGATGAAATTGYMGTAAAAACCACAACCACTTGTAATGTTTGGTTTGTTGAACATCACTTTTGGCCTATAAATTAACATCTTGAACCAAGGCATAAATTTTTGTATCATAGGTAGGCTAGTTTAACACTCCCACATGAACAATTTTAGAATGAATGCATATATGCTTACCTCCTTACATAAAAAATGCTCCCATAGAATACCCACTTGCATATGTCTCCACTTCAAAGGGATTGTACAAATTAGGCACTGAGAGAACCAGTGTTTGACTAATCTGTTGTTTCATCATGTTGAAAGATATATGTTTCTTCTTTCCCAATTGGAAACTCTTACCATTGGCTATTATTGTGTGGATTGGTGTAAAAKATGCTAAAAAYGATGCTAAGAAATTTCAGAGGTATTTTGCTACCCCAACAAATCTTATAACTTTACTAAAATTAGCAGGAATTAGCCATTTTATGATGACCTCAATATTTGCAGGATATGTCTTGAGTTTCCCTCCACTAATCACATACCCTCAATATTTGCAGGATATGATCTACAAACCATCGTGGATATTCCACTAGAACAAATCATCACAATAGATCTTATAACAAATCATCACAATAGATCTTATAATATTATGAAATATTAGACTATGCACACTGATTTTCCTTAGATCCCAAATTAATTAATTATTAACTTTGCTTGAATTTATGAAAATAATTGAATATGAAAATTAAATGAAGATAAAAAATAAGCACACCATCCAAACAATTGAACACAAGATCTATCCTCAGAAACACAATATGGGCTAAAACCCAGCTACAAGGTGAGGCCTATGCTTTGCTCTCTTTTCTTTAGTTATGGAAATCAAGTAAAAAGAAAGAGGAACTCACTATGGAGATTCCTTTCACATTGTGACCTAAATGGATGCTACAAAATATCCTACCTCCTATGTTATTATCTCAAAGTACCACTTCTTAGATGCTCTGCTCAATTATGAAACAAGTACATTAAAAAATAATGGAACCCCCTAGTGGTCTAATATTTAACATAGCTTGATAGTCATCTAGGGTTAGGGTTTTGACTTCCTCAACCCTCAATTAGTGATAAGGTTTGTACCTTCTATAATGTTATTGAAAATCCACATATGGCTAGCCCCATATTTTTTAGTAATGGGGGATGACATGGAATACACTCATACCATGGTGGTCAACAAGATGGGTCAATTTGCGAGAGACATACATTTTTCATACGAGCTTCGATTGAGGAATTGCTCACACCATTGGAAATATAAGAGAGTGTAGAACACCATCAAGGATGTGTGCACAAGTTTTGGACACTGTAACCCAAAAAGAAGGTTCTAGATCCCAATTCTCTTAATTAGGAATTACCACTAAATTGGCCATGCAAGATGATTCCTCCAAGTTTATCCATCCAAAAAGTTCTAAGATAGATGAAAAATTATGTGATTATATAATACGAGCCATACCTCCCCATTTAGTGATCCTTTTGGTCCCTAAAATATTTACTGAACAAGGCGAGGAAATTTTTCCTCTACCTTCTCTCTGGAATACCATTTTTCTTTGCATGGAAGTTGTCCTTTCAACCTAATCTGCCAAAGTTCATGTTGGCTTGTCTTCTCAACTTGTTCTTCCAAATTGTTTCTTCTTCCAACTCTTCTTGAGAATATGGTGTTAAGTCCTCTATGGTAGGTAGGACCTACTCCTCATCCTAATCCAACATGGAAGGATCATAGAGTTTCATTTTTTCCACATTCACTACGGAGTAAATGTGCATGTATGGAGGTATACTGAGTTTGTAGGAATTATCTCCCATATTCTCCAATACCTCAAAACAACCATATCGAAGATCTTTGATATTCTTACCAGGACCTTTTATACTTTCCTTATTCATCTATAGCCAAACTTTGTCTCCCACTTCAAATGAATTATCAGTTATGTGTTGATCATGCCCGACCTTATACTTTTCCTCTAACTTCTTTAGTATCTCTTGTACTTGAAAATGAATCTATATAATATTTTCAATGAATTTCTCTACTCTCAATGCTTCTCCTATGATTTCTTCCCTCAATCCTTGTTTTCCATAAACAATATCCAAGCGTGAAGGTGGAAATTACCCAAAGCAAGTGTCAAAGGGGATTTCCCTATATAAGTGTGGAATGGTCTATTATAAGATTGTTGAATATATATAATATTTTCATCTCAGGTCTTTAGATTATTTTGATTGTAACCCCTTAATGGATACACCACATTCCTATTGAATACTTCTATTTTCCCATCTTTGTATGGATGGAATGTTTTACATCTCTTCAAATGTGTGTCCATCTTCTCCCAAAGTGTAGTCGAAAAAAAACTAATACATTTTGTATCCATGTTTGAGATGATGATCCTTGGTATCCCATAATGCATCCAAACCTTCTCAAAGAACATCTTTTCTACTTCTTTATTTATAAAGGCCTTTTTACAAGGAATAATAATGAACATCTACTTGAACATGTCAACTAACACAAATAAATAGTCATGTCCCTTCCTAGTTATTGCTACACCTCCCACAAAATCTAGGGAAATGCTTTCACAAGTCAAGTGGATATAAGTAAGGGATAGTATAGACCATATTTTCTATTGCTAGGATTACTGGTACAAAAAAGTATGCATTCTCTAATATATCGTATTAAATCTCCTTTCATTTTGGGCCAACACACATACCTTTATAAGTTAGAAACTATCTTCGTAACACCAAAATGTCCTACAACCTTGGAGGTGTGAGCCTCTCTAATAAGCTGCAATATTTTACCTTTAGATATAGATAACTTGTATAGCTTGTATAGTAACCCATTCTTGTGATGTGGTGTACTCGACCACCCTGATGCTTGCAGGAATGGTGGTGCACTAGGAAATTTCACCAATTTCCCTCTAACATTCACCACAACATCCACATTTAAATCAAGCATGTCATATAACATACAAATCCATGGAAAATCCATTATTTCATTCACAGAATAAACCATACAACATATCATTTAACATAAACATAGTAACATAGCACTTACCTCTCAAAAACCAACCAACGAGTTGCAGACCTATGACATTCCATCCAACCATAGATCTCACTTCTCATATACTCTCCACAGTGCATCAACCCTGAGTTGGGGATATGAATCCACCAGGGAAAAGGCTCCCTAAGCCAACCATGGTCCAAAATCAGTACCAACGTGGTCTATACCAAGGTACCAAACCTCAGTATCACTCCAACCTATAGTCTCTCATCCCCCATCAACCTACACAACCCAAGGTAGTGTTTCGATTTCTCTGCACCGTGGTCCCTCACGTTGCACCACTACCCTTCCAGGGATCTAGCACAATATGAAAAACATGTCTCATATAATTGTGGCTCCAGGAGTTCCAACTATCGTCAAAGGTCTCCAGGTACCCTCCAAGCCTCACACTAGGGAACCTGTCCCTAAAATTCTCCCTCTAGGGCTCCAACCTTCTCTAAGGAAACCTAAGGAGAAGTGTACACACACCCATATCCACCTAGGATACACATGGTAATATCTGTAGTCTTCGATCACCATCTTCCCCAAAGAAACTTCTATATTCATCATGGTAAGAATAGAGTGAATGAATGGAGAATTAAACCAAATTCCCCCTTTTTATTTCCACATGTCATTTTTATATTATATTATTATATAATATAATAATATGTAGGATTATATTATTATATAATATAATAATATAAAGGCCTAGGGAATTATTATAATATATTTTCTTAGCCTCCTTGGATTAATCTCCCTTTACCCATCCCGTAGCCCCCTTTCCCACTCATGAATTCTTAGCCCCCCATACTCTTTACATCCCCTAGTCTATAGACTTGGTGTTATTTTATTAATTAGTGCATAGGTACACTTTATAATACAAACTCTCTAGCTTTTGATCATATTTACAGGCACTTTGACTCAAACATATTGGCTCACTAGCCTAAGTATCACATATACAATATATTTACAATCTGAGGATTAAATTGGGGTATTACATTCCCCTCCCCCTTATTTATGCATTTTCCAAGTAGTGATTCCATATACACATGCACAATACGAGTTCTTCAAAATTCTACAAAATTTGCTTTGATCTTCCTATCCACTATGTGCACCAAATGGACTTGGAAGTTTTCTTCGTGTTCCATATTCTTGATTTTCAAAACTATCATAGTCATCATCATACCTATGAGTAAAAAACACGAATAAATAAATTATCACATCTAATCAAAAAAATCATGTACATTCTGATAAATATTCAAATGATAACATAAGGTTGAGGATCTCCCTTTTTATTGGTAGGTGAATCCTTTGAGTTCCACTAACTTCCTAGCATAAGACCCATTAAATTATTCCCCAATATTTCATTAGAAAAATATGGATGCAATAGAAGACTATAATGAATCAATATCAATGAGGTTGTTCTTAGATATAATCCCCACAAGTACAAAATAGATTTGTAAATTTCCAAAGTTCCAGTTTTGTAATTTTAGAACTTCCTATGTTGAAGGAATTATGTTGGATTAACGAGTTTACAAATCCAATAGATCCAATCTTAGGAGAAGGTACCAATAGTCCATATATCATACATAAGTCTCATATATTTTCAATCTATCAATATGCACACAAATATTCACAAAAAATCCAAAACGTAGTGCTTGGATTCCAAGTGGTATCACTCCACGTAATACATTTATGTGCTTGCAATTATTCCACCTCGTGACTTTCCTACTGTAAACCCTTTGTTATGTTTTTAATATCTTGACAAGCATCATTAGTGATCATTTAGATATGATATTATGTGACCCTTTGTTTTTCTCCTCTTATTGTTGTCACTCTTTCCTCTTATTGTTGTCACTCTTTCACTTGTAGCTGCAACATAAATCTTTGAGCCTAGTTTCAAGTTGTCCTTCTAGTTCTTTTAACTTTCATTCTTGTTTTTCCTTTTCAACATTTTTTTATACTTCAAAGGATCACTATAATAAAAAAAAAATGGGATGGACCTAGGTCTATGCCTTTCATAAACCATACCTTCCAAGGTCTGACATCAAATAGAATTTTCCAGTTAAAGAATGATTCCAAGATTCATTCTTGCATATTCATAGTGTCCCTTGTATGCCACAAGGAGCATCACTGCATAGAGAGTGTTTCATCCACCTAAAGTTTTATATCATACCTTTGAAAAATTACTTTATTTGTCTTCAAATTCCAATACTCTAGTAACAAGAATACTTGCATATATTGTCAAAGAAATATCCAAGACGATCCCCATTAAAAAATTATGTTGATATTATGGTAGCTTCGGGAGGTATTAACCTCTACATGTAACCTTGATGAGAACAAAATATTCCAGGAAGCAAGAGAAACCCTAAAACGTTGGATAATAACCCTAGAAGACAAGTTTGCTCAAGAGATTAATTAATATTGAGTTATTAGTCTCCAGGAAGAGAAGTCATCCCATTCAGGTGAGTTGGAGAACTATAAATAAGAGGGCGCTAGAGCTCATTTGTTACTCTCACACTCACAACTGAATAAGACCAGTGGTGCACAAGTTTGGAAAGAGAGTGCAGTTGCAGCTGTTGTAACTAGCATCTTGGTTATGGTTTGGAATTTCATCTTGGTCTTTGGTTATTCTTTCTTGGTCAACTAGACTTGGAGAAAAGTGTGCTACCTTTTGGTTATTGGATTGCTTCGAAAATTATTTTGTCTGTCAAGGTTAAGGTTCCCAGGGGTGGCCTTTGTGCTTATGGTTGGGTTACAATATTGCTATATTTTATATGGTGAAATGAGTACACCTATTTTTCTAACAGGTTATAGGCCCACACTATATTCATATAGTATAACCACCAGAAGATAGATTGGGAGGATTAGCTCAGTTGCAGTTGCAGTTGCAGTCAAAGTTTTGTTGCAGCAATGAAACCCTAACCCTCTTGTTGAGACACCTTAAGTGAATAACTTAACCTAATTCCTAGATAGCCTAGTGTGCCCTAGCCTAGCGCACCTTCTGGTACTCTCATCAAGCTAAGGCGTCAAGTTTTAGATTTTGGTCAAATTCAAAGGTTGACCAAGTCAAATTCAAAGTTTGACTAAGTAAAAGAATTCATGACTTACTCTATGAAGTCAGAAAAAAAGTTAGAAGGGTATTATAATTTCAGAGCATGGAAAAGAAGGATTGACCGCATCCTTTCCAAGAATAAAGTGTTGGATATCATGAAAGGAAAGATCATGGAACCACATTTTGAAGCAAGAAAAGAGAAGGAACCTCAGAACGTTGCAGTTATGGAGAATTTCAAGGAAAATGACATTAATTCTGTGAGTATCATAGTGGAATCTGTAAAAGACCATTTGATACCCTACATGTCTCATCTTGACTCATCTAAGAAGATGTATGATGTGATAACTAACTTATTCTCAGTCAGAAACATTGGACAAGTAATGAGTTTTAAGAATGAGCTCCATGACATGAAAATGAATGATGATGACAACATAACATCATACTTTGTAAGAATCTCTTAGTTAAGAGATCAACTAAAATCTATTGAATAAATCATTTTAGAAAAGGAACTAGTAAATATAGTACTCAATGGCCTTCTTAAGACATGGGATGCATTTGTCGCAATCATGAACACAAGAAAGGAGTATCCCACATTTTAAGATATTTGGACTTGATGTGCATAAGAATAATCAAGGATTAGCGAAAAAGAGAAATTCCAAAATAAATATGATGATCAAGCCTTCACAACAAAGTTCGAGAATTTCAGGAATAAGAGGAAGTTTGGCTTAAGTAAGAAACCAAATCAATAAAAGGATATGTCAAAAATACAATACTTCAATTGACAAAAATAGGGTCACTACATGAACCACTATCCTAAGTTAAAGAAAAGGAAGGAAACACATGAAGCAACAGTTTTTGAAGAAAAGGAACCCTCAAAGAAAGTTAAGAAAGATGAAGGAAACTTCTTCTTATAGTCAAGGTAACAATATTATTCTATAACATAGTTCTTGTACATACCATGTTTACATAGTTCCTGTATATATCATGTGTATCTATTTCTTAGAAGATAAGATGGTCAGTGAAACAATACCTATGAAATAATAAAAAGATAAGGATTTATATTACGATGAATACAAGTCAAGTAATGTACATGAAAAAGATGAAGTAGGTTGACAATATTTGGTGACAAATTCATGAGGACTCAATTATATAAGTAACAAATGTTAGATAGGACAAAATCAAAATCAAACTTGAAGAGACCTAAAAGGATTCAAACTAGAAAGAAGTCAATAATCAAGAGGAAATTAGAATAAGATTTGTGACGCTTTGGAGAAAGAAATAAGGATGCAGACATGAGCATGGACTCTCTTAGATGGAGGAAGATGATTGCAGAATTCCAAAAGAAGAACATACATTCATGCATGAAGCCAGGATTAGGAGGGAGATAATCTTAAATGATATGATCCATTGTAGAATCCGTGAAGATTATAAAGTATATGTCCATGTTCCCCATTGAAAGTAGCATCTATGATAAGTAGCATGTGTTCAGTTTGACTCTAGAAGAATTCTTCTTCGAAAAGAAGCCTTAAGTATCATTGGTTGTCCATCTACATATATGTTCCTATGATGAAAGGAAGAAGTTGGGATCTTCAGGAAGGAAGGGAATATAATCTATAGAAGACTCCATGGACCCCAAAGTTAAATAGGAACATGAGGAAGAACATGAAGATTCCAAGAAAGAAAGAAAATCCAGGACAACCAGTTATTATATTGAGAATCATAAGACTACCAGCATGGCTTGAACCCACTAGAAGAAGTCAAGCAGAAGGAATGCAAATTGTGATGAAGAATAGTGTATGTAATAAATTGTGAAAAAGACTTATGAATGGAAGCATTGTGAAATTCATAACTAGAGGTTCTTCTAGAAGGAGGGAGAAGGCTATGACGACAGCTTGTTCCAGTAAACCAGATATACCTCTATTTGAACTATTATATATCTTGCAGTATCCATGGGTTGGAGTTTACATCAAATAAATGTAAATAATGTTCTTCCCAAACAGAGTAATTGAAGAAGAATCATATGTAGAAAAATATCAATTTTCTAAGGTATACCAAAAGGAGACCCATGTATGCAAATGGATGAAGACATTGTATGGATTTAAGCAATTTGATGTAGAGTATCTCATATACAGTAGAAGCATGGCAAAAAATTCCTATGAAAAAGAAAGAGTATCAGAATAGTTACTCAGAATTCCACGATGATGGATTGCAAATCCATGGAAAAATACCATGATAAAATATTTGAAGAAGTTGAGAGACTCTACTCTAGTAGACCCATCTCTGTATCGACAATTGATTGGCTCGCTAATGTATTTGGAGAATACTCAATAAAATATTTTCCTTGTGGGACATTTGATTTATGATATATAGTTGCATGTATTTATCGATTCAAATTGGGAAGGGAGTGCACATGATAGAAGAAGTGCTACTTGGATATGTTTTAGTTTTATATTTTCCATGATGTCATGGTCTAGCAGGAAACAGAAGTCTGTTGCACTCATCATTGCAGAAGCAGAGTATATTGCAGTTTGTGATTCTTGTACGAAAGCAGTGTGTCTTCGTAGGTTGGTTTCTGCACTGTATGATCAGGTGCTAAATTTGACCATGATATATTGTGATGATGAGAGCTATGTGAAGCTTTCAGAGAACCCGATGTTCCATGACAAGTTGAAGAACATTGAGATCAACCATTATATTCTTCATGATAAAAGTCCAAAGGGGAGAAGTGGCTCTCCAGTATATCTCCAAGGATGAGAAGATAACATAGATTTTGGTAAAGCCTCTATCCAAGATGAAAATTTTTCATACTTAAGGGACAAGCTGGGGCTCATGGAGATGACTTCATTATTGAAAAAGGAAGTGATTACTCCTAGATTGGGAGGGATGATTGATATGTTATTGATTTAAGGAAAATCATTTTCCAGTTCGAAAATGGTCCAGGTTGGGTAGCTCCTTTCTAGTCTAGAAAGTTGTTCGATATTTCCGACAGACAGGCATTTTCGAGTTTGGAAAATGGTCCATATCAGAAAGTCATTTTCTTAATGAAAATGGTTCGATAGATTGTAGATGTACCATATACATTGATTCCTCTTGTGGACAATGTGGGGGAATGGTCTAGGATAATCATTCTTCTTGATAGTCACTCTAAGCAGTGGTCAAGTAGAATGGTCTGCCTCATCAGGAAGTCATTCTTTCGAAGTTCACAATTGTGAGAAGTTTCGAAGAATGGTGTGTTTTGGAGGTTGGTGGAGGACATTCATTTCCATAAAAAATGGTTTGGGTAGTCATTCCCTAGGGCAGACTCATTCTCTCTAGGTTTCACTATGATTAGTTTCAGAGGAATGCCCCTGTTAGTTGAATGTTCCAGGTTCAACAATCAGGGACATGCATTCCCTAGGGAAGACTCATTCTCTCCAGGTTGCTCTATGATTAGTGCCATAGGAATGGCCTAGTTAGTTGAATGGTTGAGGCTCAGAAATCAAGGACAATTATTCTTCTATGCTTGGGAAGAATAGTCCATATAGCCCATGGCTCATGTTTTACTTTATGAGGGTAGATGTTCTTCCATATATTACAGAGGTGAGTGGAATAATAGCCTAGATGACTCGGTTTGTATCATGATATTGTTGATATCAAATGGTATGATTGTTGTGGATACTATATGTCTCTAGACAATAGTTGTATTCTACTGTGGTGGATATTATCTAGTGGTAGTGACTGTGTGTCACTGGTTAGTATCCATGTGCTACTAGGACTGGTTGTGTAACACTAGGTATTAGTTTTGTACTACTATGGATAGACACAGTTGTGTTATATTAGATGGCATTGTTCTGATTTGCATGGAGACTATCACTAGTGTTGGAGATGATTTCCAGCTAGATGGATAGTCAGTATGTTGATGGAAAGACATTCTCAAGGTCGATAATGGTCTACGAAGGACAAATTACTGGTGGATAGACATTCTCCCTATGGAAAATGGTCTAGGATAGTCATTCTTCTAGGACGTATGTCTGGATTAGAAGAATAGTCCTTGTATCCCATGGCATGGCTTCCAAAATAGGTTGGAACAGTCATTCTTCAAGGACATATGTCTGGATTAGAATAATGGTTCTTGTATCACTCTATGGAGTGAGTGACTTATTCAACATCATTCCCAATTACTCAAATGGAGTATGGCTTTGAGAGATGATGCAGTTGATGCTATCATATGATACTGATAGTGATGATGTTGCTCATGAGTTGATCTACATGATCATGAGATATCCTATGGCTATGATGATGCTACTGGTTGAATGGCCTATTTTTGCTCAAGAGAATTGCCTTTAATACCTCTCTAGATAGGAGGGAGCATCAATATTATGGTAGTTACAGGAGGTATTAACATCTATGTGTAACATTGACGAGAATAGAATATTTCGGGAAGTAAGAGAAACCCTAAAACATTAGATAATAACCCTAGAAGATAAGTCGTCTCAAGAGATTAATTAATATTGAGTTATTAGTCTCCAGGAAGAGAAGTCGACCCAGTCAGGTGAGTTAGAGCACTATAAATAAGAGGGCACTAGAGCTCATTTTTCACTCTCACACTCACAACTGCATAAGACCAATGGTGGGAAAGTTTGGAAAGAGAGTGAAATTGCAGCTGCTGCTACTGGCATCTTGGTTATGGTTTGGACTTTCTTCTTGGTCTTTGGTTATTCTTGCTTTGTGCACTAAACTTGGAGAAAAGTGCACTACCTTGATTGGCTATTGGATTGCTTCCAGAATTATTCCATCTGTCAAGGTTAAGGTGCTCAGGAGTGGCCTTTGTGTCGATGGTTGGGTGACAATATTGCTATATTTTCTATGGTGAAACGAGTACAACTATTTTTCTAACAGTTTCCCTACTCATCTGCACACAATTCACTTTCATCCCAGAAAATAATTTTAATGCTTCCTCCTAGTGTCCAATTTGTGCATCAAAATAACTACCAACAACAAACAGATTCAAATAGGGGGAGTTGTTCTCATGATTTCTTCTCTATGTAGTGAGAGTTCATGCTTTCCCATTGTCCTTCATCAGCAACCAAGAAGAATGGAGTCTGATCTCTATAAATTTCCAATGAAGTTCCATCAATTCTCTGTATAGTTAGATGAAATTATTTGTCATTATGTACCCTTGAGATAATGGAAATGGTTTGCATCAAAGAGTTATGTTGCAGCTACAAGTGAAAGAGTGACAACAATAATCACTCTTTGAGCCTAGTTTCAAGTCTCTGTACATTTAGATGAAATTATCTAACATTATGTACCCTTGAGATAATGGAAATGGTTTGCATCCCTTAAATAATTTCTTGATCCATTTTATTCAAGATTAATCTGGTAGGAGTGTGGCATCTTCAACATAGAGGAAGATCGTTATCTAGATATGCTAGGTGGTTTACTGGTAGGACCAAAAGAAATCAACGACATCTCACTGTTGTACATGGTAATGCACTCTCGGGCATCATGCAGCACAGAGTCTATCTTGTTGTATACTTCCAACATATTTTATTTTCTTTGAAATTGAACCAATGCTACATATATCTCCATTGTTTTCCACACAAAATACATGTAATTTTACTTCACCCCAATCCAGCTACAACCTGGTTTCTTATTCAAGTATTTCATCAATGTCTCATGTATGAAATACATGTAACCTTTCCTTGACCACGATCCAACTGCATCTTGGATTCTTTGTCATCCCCCTGTCTTTCATCAGTTTTCTCACTTTTCTTACATCGTCGAACTTTCCTGCAACAACATAAATATTTGATAATGCCACATATGGTGCAGGATTATGCAGTTCCAATGCAAAAATGAATTATGCTACATGTTTACCTATCTCCACATTGCCATGAAGATGGCATAAGCACTCATGAAATACAATAAATGGCCCATGTAGGATGAACATATAATCCCTCTATCATCCACAAAATACAAATTGAATTAGAAGGAATAACATAGCATTGAATAAATATGCAATGTAGATACTGGAATCTCTTAAAATAGAACTCTTGACATCTTCAAGGATGTATTCAGTGAACTATATTATAATGAACAAGGCAGCCCCAACCTGCTTTATTAACAACCATGCTACCTTATTTTTCTTCAGAAGATGTATATATATACTTAACACCAAGCTCAATTCCATTTGTACTCCCAAACATGATCATTTTGTGGCCCCAATGGATAAGAATTTGGTGGCATGAACATTGTTAGTGGAAAGTATTTTGTGTTTTTGATAGGTAATGTGAGGATATTTCTGAAATGCATTCCTCCATGTAAAAAAAATTTAAAAGATTTCTCTCACATGCCCCAAAGTGCATCCTCTGCACAAAATTTTGGATCAAGATTGACCTCCACTCCACATTAGTTCATTACAAGGAATTTCCAAAGATGGAAATTTATTTTAGACTTGTGTTCATGCAATTTTATTGCACTGATGGATACGTGCTCACCTACATTGTACACCTTTTTCTATTGACGATACACATCTAAACCCAATAGGATTCTATGAAGAAACTAAATCTTTACATTTCACACCAAAACCATTGCAATTAGTAAATTATCCTTCGCAACCATGGTGCTAATCTGGACTTGTGTGAGACCATGCACTAAAGTTCCTGGATGGACCTTCGATGGTACAATTGGACCAACGACATTAATAAATTCAATTTCTTTACAAGATATTGTAGACCAATGTATAACAGACTAATTTGATAAAAGATACATATCTTGCTTTGATGTTTCCCAAACCAATTTCTCAGTTGAAAGTTTACAATTGTAGACTTTAGTAATCTTGTATTGTATCAAAATTCATAAAAATTCCCTCCTTTCCGAGTTCTTGTACATACCTTATCTAGTTCATCATGAATTGAGGCAACTTCTCATCATTTTTGTACTGCTCTAACCGAGTTTCTCTAGGAGGAGAGATGATGACTTTTGAAATATTTCAATGTCTATCTTTTTCAATTTATGAACTTAACACAATGATCAAACAGATACCCTCTCTAATCAATCTCTGCAATATCTTTTCCTTTAATCCTTTTTACATTGTTCATTCTCCGAGTCAAATTCCTCATGACATCAATAAGCATCTCTTTCTTCTTTATACGATATTCTACTACCAATCTCATGGATTCTAAATTCTCTTCTTTCCTTAGAACCATCTCATCCTACAATATCTTGGTTCGGAATTGTCCCAAAGCAATGGCACATAATGCAATAATTATGCGAAGAACATTACTTTCATTACCTGAACCAAGTGGAGCTTCCATTGCTAATGATTGCATATTGATACGATCATGCTTCTCTATAGAATCCAAATCCTTATCAAACAATACTCTTAGGGAAGCTAACAAATGACCATCCACCAAGTCCAAGATAAAATATACGAGGCAAACAACACGGTGAGGCTACGCTCACTTCTATATTATTCAATGAAGACGGATTACATATTTATAGAGGAAAAGACTCTCCCAAGTCGGCTACATGCGAACCAAAGACAATTAGACTCTTAACTAAGAACTGACTCTTAACACGCCTACAACTAACTCTCACAACTGAAGCTTATAATTGGTGCTTATAACTGGCGCTTACAACTGGTGCTTTCAACTGACGCTTTCTCCATTATATCCAAGTATCCCCCTTAATGGAGAATGGATTGAATTCTACATGTAACATCTCCCTAGAAAGTTCAAACTTAATCTTTCCAAGAGGCTTAGTGAAAATATCAACAGCATTTTCATTAGCATTACAATACATAAGAGTTATTTCATTTGACTGCAACTTTTCTCGAACAAAATGATACTGAGCTTCAACATGCTTTGTCCTTGCATGAAAAATCAGATTCTTCACAATATTGATTGACTTTGATTATCACATCTGATCATCGTAGGTTCCTTTTGTTCTTCTCCAACATCTTGAAGAAGTCTTCTTAACCAAACAACTTCACAAGTTGTTGCACACAAGGATTTATATTCTTCTTCGGTAGAAGACAAAGATACAGTAGGATGCTTTTTACTGCTCCATGAAACAACCCTGGCTCCAATGTTGAATGCATATCCAGTGGTTGATCTTCGATCATCCAGATTCCCAGCCCAATCAGAATCTGAATAACCTGTCAACTAAACATTAGATGCATCAGTATACTTAATACCATAATCAAGTGTACCTTTTAGATACCTAAGTACTGCCTTTGTTTCATTCCAATGGCTTTCATGAGGTTTCACCATGAAATGACTTAACACACTCATAGAATATGAAATATCAGGTCTGGTTGTGGTGAGATAATTCAGACTACCCACCATCTGTCTATACATAGTGCCATTCACCTCCTTCGAACCATCATCACAAGACAGTTTCACATTCTGTTGCATGGGAACAATAGAAGACTTACACTGATCCATTTTAAATCTCTTAAGTATTTCTCTGATATACTTACTCTAACAAACAAAAGTTTGGTCTGCATTCTCCAAACTTCAAGACCTAGGCAGTAATGTAACTCACCAAGATCTTTCATTTCAAATACCTTTGATAACTGCTCCTTGATTTCATCAATTAACTTCTCTACATTTCCTGTAATTATTAAATCATCAACATATAATGAAATC